>JARFIY010000001.1:48225000-48512500 GCA_036346155.1 Sinelater perroti
AACGCACTTGGTACCATATTATATGTCTTCATATCCCTTTTTCAGACTATAAGTAGTGGATAATTTTAGGAATTTTCAGTCAGCCTTTATTGACACCTTATTTATGTTATATTTTTCTACTTCTTCTACATCTCCATTATCTATCTCGTGAGGCTCGTCTAGCTCAAAACTTTTATTTTTATTTCTTGTTGCTAAATTTGGTAATTTTCAAGATTATTATCTTCCGGTTCTTCTTCCATTATTTTGTTCCATAAAAAGACTGGAAACCCTGCTTTTTCTAAAAATTTTTTACCGTTTCTTTCTCAATTTTTTTATGGTAGCATCAATACCCTTAATAGCGTCCAAAACGCTGATTTTTTGGCAGCTCTGTAACATGAGCTGATTCATTATAAATTTTCTAACTTTTATTTAAGGTGCTTATGACGCCCTGATCTAAGAGCTGAGTTTCGCCAACTGTGTTGACCGATATTCATACGATTTTTATGTTTAACAACTTGATGTCCAGATGGCAGCTGGCTTTGTCTAAGAAAAGTAAAAAAGTTCTGTTTAGTTCGCCATTTTGGCATTAAACATTTTTAGTCACTCCTTTATAATGCCTTGTTACTGCTTTTTTATAAAACTGACAGATTGGCCAAGCTGAGATTTTTCAAACGACGTGGTCTTGCTGCTTTTCCACCCACCATCTGCTTTAACTCACCTGCCATATTTGCATATACCAGCACAGTCAATCTTTCCTTGAGAGTTTATCTATTTTGCCTGGATCCCCTTTAATATTTGAAATTTTAGAGGACAGTGCTCTATAAAATAGTTCGGTCTAGTTAGCGTTGTAAACATCTCTAGATGAGTACCCATTCACGAAACAAGCTATTGTAGAGTGCCGTTCCTCTAATGTTTTTACGTCAATAATCACCACAAACAGAGTTTCGCGCAATTATTTTAAAAGATTACAATCACCCGTTTGACGCTTAAAAATCTAATTTGTCCAGTTTCTGCGCTATCATTTTTGATTGAGCTTGCAGCATTGGCACTGACAAAGGAACATTTTGGCTCTTATGCGTAAAAACCAATCCCAAATCTCCTGAACAATATCAGCATTGTTGACACCGTGTCATCACTTTGCTGATGAAACACCTAATCAAAAAAAAAAAAAACTTTTATACATCTGAAATCTAGTTTTGTCTCTCATTGCATAATTTGCTTAACTTTTTAGAATTTTCGACTTCCTCTTCATCAAATTATAAATCTATGATTTGCCATATTGATACCTCAATACAATTTGCTGCACAGTCCGCTGTTTTAAATTAATTAAATTAATAACTTTATCTTCTCGCCTAAACACAGATCTTTTCTTGACAACATTTCAATACAAAATAACTCCGAGGATCGATTTAGGAGGTTACAGAAAAGAGGTCATAAACCTTTCAAAATCCAACCTCCCTCCGAAAAAAGACACGTTAACAATAACTGGTCATAAATTTTAAAATAAAAAACCTGTAGAGTACTGTGCAATAAGAGAGTTGGACAATTACAACCTGCCAGCCACCTAAATAAAATAACTCAAACCTCTGTTTTCACATTGAACAGGTAATCTGGAAAAAATATTGGCAAATATGGCTTCTACTTCCACGTTCAGCAGATTTTGGATAGTAAAGATTTCAATATATTCATTTCTTTGTTTTTCTGCTGGGATTGCACAAATTTTCTACAATTGACAGGTTTCCGTATGCCTCAGATTTTATTGTATTCTAACGATTCTTTTGCAACAGAATATGTATGTGTTTAATTTAATATAAAAGTAATCGTAATTTTGGTAAGATTTTCAAAATATGTTAACTGTTTGTCAAAAGTAAAAACACGGCTTGTAATATATCTATTACTGATATTTGCTTATATCTAAGTATAAAAAATTAGCCAAAACCATGTCCGGCTTTGCATTAGACGAAATTATTGCAGTTTTAAAGAAATTGAAAGTAGATGAGCTAATTTCGTCGCTTCTGCAGAACCAGATCGGTGAAACGTAAAATGCTTCACTAATGATGGATGCTGTCGTAAATACGCAAATCAGCATTTTTTGCATCAATTACTACCATCTCAGCAATATCTGAAAATGCGCCAGAGGCAAAATAAACCGCAAATTGCCGCGGAGTTTTTGTTTGTTGTGTACAGAGTGGGCGTGTGCGCGTAAGGGCTAAGTGCAATTCACAGCCAAATATAAACGTCGCGACGTTGACGTTAGATTGTTCTTGTATGAGTGAGAATTTAATGCGTTACTCATTTTAAGTACTTAAATCGTTATTTTATTTGTGACTAACTTAACCGAACATTGGAATAGTACATTTCGTATAATTTATCCGATTTGGATTATTGTTTGCTCCTCAAACAGGTACGATTCCTTTCAACTTATTAATCAGTTTGATAGTAGCGAACAATTCCACTATACAAAAGGTATGTTAACCAAGTTTGGAAAATATGTCCACTAACTTATAAATTTTACTGCATTATTTATATTTGACAGAATTAGGGAAAGAGTTATGAGTACAATACTGTGCTACATTAATTATACATTGTTTTTTAAATTTTTATTAAAGGTCTTTATTTAAAATGGAATTAATAAAATTTTTAGATATGAACTACTTGATTGATGTATCTATATACGAAAAATATTTATAATTTAATATGTAGTATTAATATTAACAATTATTTTTTTTAATAAACTTTGAGTTGCAGTAACGGAATTTCGTCTACCGCTATATACAATTAACGGTTTTAAAGTTTGAATTTTAATTTGAAGGTTTAGTACAAGGTATGTAATTTACATTTTTGCTAAATTGCAGTATACATATCTTTTACTAAATTTGAAAATTTTGGTATCTAAATATCTTTTAATTTTTATTTTCAACGAACTTAAAAAGTTCGTTACTGAATTCTATATGTCTGTCGGCCTGTCTGTCGCTGTCACAAAATTATGGATTTTTTAAAATTTTAAAATGGATTCTTATAGGAAATTTTACGCTGATTTCAAAATCGAAATCAAAAGTTTCTATCTCGAATAGTTTTCGAGATATTCGACTTCAATTTCGAAAATTTTCGACATTACGATTTTAAATGTGATTCTTATAGGAAATTTTACGCTGATTTCGAAAATGAAGAAGAAATTCTATGTCGAATAATTTTCCAGATATTCCATTTCGAATTTTCCCGAAATTCGAAATCGAAATCGAAAGGTTTTTTTTAAGTTCGTTCTGGGATTGCTTACAGAGCAATCTCTTCGCCGGCCCCATGTTTATATTATGTAGTTCAGAATTAGTATAATTATACAAGCTGTTACTTTGTCTTGTTGAAGCATGGGTCATAAAATAACTAAATTAAAATAACACTGTATAACTATAGTAATTAGAGCAAATTATGTTCAATTTAAGATAATTCTGAAGTCCACATCAAATGAGCATTATAATGCACAGTACAACACATGATTTTGGGACTCAATTCTGAGAATTGCACGTGAAAATAGCCCCAAAAATAAAAACTTCTGCATCATTCGTTTTGTCAAGTTGGCTGCATTAATAATTTAATGGCCATACGAATTTTTTTGCTCAAGGTGGATTTGTATCACTTTTTCTATATTTTAACACGGTTATATCTCGGTATACCGTACGGAATATCTCTTTTGTGTCTGAAGCAAAATTGTAGATATTGAATAGGAGAAAAAAAATCGGAACAAACGTACCCGAAAAAAGTGCATCCAGTGCCTAAAAAATCGCAAAAATGCCCATTTTTCCCCATTTTCACCTTTTTTGCTCAATAAGTGGATTACAAACCCACAAATATGCTGTTTTTTTTCTTTATAAACTTTATTTTGCATGAAAATAAAAATTTCGATTCATATTACAGCTATTCTTACACCATTCTCGTTGAAGTTGACGCTTATGGTTCTGATGATCTTGTTTTCTTCGTAGGTTGTTAATATTCATGTTCTGAGTCTGCATCATCATCTGAGTTAGACATAATATTCAAGGGCATGTTTTCTTCAGTGTGTCCACCTATTTCAGTGTCATCTTCATCTTCGGTGCTTTCATCTTCGAACTGCATAATTTTATAACGATATGACCACAAACGTAACAAAAATCATCCAATTTTGGGCACTTGTTATTTTCCATATTGAAATATTCAATGTTCTTCTGGTTTTAAAATGTAATTCACTCTGAACAAAAGGGTTGTTTATTCGAGAGCCATTAAATTATTAATGCAGCCAACTTGACAAAACGAATGATGCATTAATTCTTATTTTTGGGGCTACTTTCAAGTGAAATTCTCAGAATTGAGTCCCAAATCAATCAGCTGAAAAATGTTGTACTGTGTTATATTGTCAAGTTTTTATACTGACTTATAAAACTAACAATTTTTTGAAATTTAAAGATTTGTTTTTTAACGTCTTTATTCTTTAACTAGACATGTAGCGTTTAAAAGAGTATATAATATACAAATCACTATACAAAGAAATTTCACATCACTTTTTTATTACACTGATTCAATAAGTTTAATCTACTAAAAATATCGCTGTAAACAGCGAAAGCGAGTGGTTGTGTCGTACTGCGATCGTCTCGATTTATCAGAAGTACACGTGTCCAACCTCTGAACTGTAATAGATAGCAGCTTTACAATCTTCTTTAAGTAATATTTGTTATATCTCCCTTTCTAAAGTTATAATTCTATCTCCTCCTAGAAGCTTCAACCGATTTCCTTCAAACTTGCCATCACCTTAACTTTAATTTGCTAATTCATTAAAAATCAGCCTTCAAATTTACTTTTCTGAATTATTTAAATGTTATGTTACAAGGAAATTCATGTGAATGTTTCTATGTACGCTGTTAATGTACGCAAAACTGTGGAACTGTTGGGTTCTCTGTTTAAACTAAATATGTGTAAAAACATTAATATTTTTTAAGTTACCAAATTTTGTTAAAAACATATAATAATTTTAAGCAAGTTACATATATATATATTATATATATATATATATATATATATATATATATATATATATATATATATATATAAACCTTTACTAAGTGTAAGGTTTTTTATAATTTATACTTTGCAATCGTACATTAGCAATAAGCAAATCATATTACTATTTGAATGCACATTAGCAAAATACATGATTACTATAATGGAACTTCCTCATGAAATTACATGGGAGAAACTTACTACTAAAATAATTATTAAAATTAATATGTCTAAAAACGATTAGGAAGATCTGACGGCTTAAACGTTTGAGTCTGCATTCACTTTCATCATTTAGTTCTGTCACTAGTGGGTTAGGATGATTGTTCTGTCATAGTGGGTTAGATAATTTGGTAATGTTTTTTCACTATTCTTTTAGGTCTTTCCGTATTTCCGTTGGGTTCCAGAATTTAGTGATGGTGCTAAGGTCTTCGACTGAAAGCGTTCCAGAATTTCGATATTGAATGTGAGGCGGTACCACAACTGTTCGTATCCAAATTGTTTAGTATACTTTTGTAGATTAATAATTATTACTCAGAGAGTTTGGAGTTGCGACCTAAGAGTCAGTAGTAACTCTTGAGTTTAAGATTCAGGTGTTTTCTCTTAGTCCATATATGAGTTTTCCAGGTCAGACCTTTGTCTAAATGCATCCCAAGGTATTTCACACTGTCGGTACGGGGTAGAACTCGGCCGTCCATTATCACATCAGGGACGATTCCTCTACGTTTAGTGAACGTGATTTGTAGTGACTTTTGAGAGTTGATTTTGAATCGCCATTTTTGCAACCAGTCGGTTACTGCGTCTAAGTTTTGCTGTAGATTACTAGCGGCTGTAATAGGGTCGGTGAGAGAGAGAAGCGCTGTATCATCAGCGTAGGTTGCGATCAAATTGTTAGCATTCGTAGGGAGGTCTGCAGTGTATACAACGTATAAGACCGGACCTAGGACACTAGCTTGCGGAACGCCTGATGTGATGGGATGGAGAATTGATACTGCTTCTCCGAATTTCACTTGGAAATTTCTATCTTCGAGGTATGATTTTATAATTTGGTAGTAAGTGTAGGGTAACATCAGCTTTAGCTTAAAGAGTAGGCCTTCATGCCAGACCTTATCGAAGGCCTGGCTGATGTCAATAAAGACGGCCGCACAATAGTTCTTGTTTTCGAATGTTTGGTTAATGTGTTCAACTACCCTGTGTACCTGTTGTATTGTGGAGTGGTGACTCCTAAAACCAAACTGGTGATCAGGTATTAGGTTTTCGTCGTCCAGGATGGGGTGAGCTTGTTCAGAAATAATTTTTCAAAAGCTTTGAGAATAGCGGTAACAGACTAATAGGTCTGTATGAATTGGGCTCGTTGATGGGCTTTCCAGGTTTGGGGATAAGTATTATTTGAGCAATTTTCCATTGTAACGGAAAGTATCCTGTACGCAGAATACTGTTGAAGATAAGCGTGAGTATACAGATAGCTTTAGGAGGCAGTTCCTTCATTATGTGACCAGTGATTAAGTCGTGTCCAGGAGACTTTTGCAATTAGTCTTTCTATCAATCATTGTTTGAACTGCAGCCCTAGTGAATGGTTTGATGGGAAACGTAAGTTGATTTGGGGCCTGTAGTAAGTTGTCCACTTCTGCGTCTGTGTGGGGTCGTTAGAAAGTAGAGGTTGAAACACTTCTTGAAGGTGGGCTGCAAAAGTGTCTGCTTTATTTTGTCAGTGCTGGCCCATGTTCCGTCCGGGTTACGAACTGGGGAATATGATTTTAGGTCTATTAAGTCTGCCTGTGGCCTTCCAAAGGAGTAGTCGGTGTTTTCTGTTGCGATTAGTCCTTCTAAGTACTCATTGAGGAATTCGTTTTTGCTTGCTTAATAAGTTCTTTAAGGTTTCGAGCTGCTGTATTAAGTCTACGTTTGTCCTATGGGAATCTGCTATGTTGCCAGATCCGTCGTAGTCGCCTTTTTTCAGCAATCTTTTTTTTGATGTCGATCGAGCAATTTTGGTGTGTGACTTGAGGTAGTAGTTGTGGAGTGGCTCTTGAGGCGGCCAGATGGATTGTTTGGGTAAGTGTTTCTACCGGTTCTTCTATATCTTCTTCTGTTTTCAGTGGGATATTAGTTGTTAAATTCTCCTGTAGTACTTCTCTGAAACTTTTATTTGTTAAGGATGGGGTTCTAGTTCTAATAGTGTTGTACTTATTTGCGCTATTATCGGGCTATGGTCCGAGGATAGGTCTAGGCGACAGATTTCTAGGTAACCTTGGGTAGCCCTTGACCACATAAAGTCGAGCAGGTGGATCTTCGTTAGATCAGTCGGCCAGTAAGTGGGTTGATATGTGGAGAGATGGCTTAGTTGCACGTTTTGCATGATAGTTAGTAGAATTATTCCTCTTGGGTTGGCAATACGCGACCCCCAGGAGGGGTGCTTGCGTTGAAGTCACCTCCGGCCATAAATCGGTTACCTAGTGATCGTATATACCTTTCAAGGCTTTCCTTATCAGGTCTATGCCCGGAAGGGCAGTAAGCAGCAGAAATGTTTAGGGGACCTATCCAGTCCTCTATTGATACTGTAAGGTGTAAGGTAAAATTATTTATATTACATTTAAATTTATATGTACAAACTTTGTCCATTTTTTCTTATTTGTTATCAATTTTTTAGCTTTTGCCGATGTTTTGCCTTTTTCCTTCAATATTGCTGATATTTTGTCGTTTCACGTCTTATATTCAAAGTAACGACCCGAATATGCGTTTATCACAACCGCAACTCACACAACTCCCGTATACCTTGCAGCAACCAGTGTTCGAAAATCAACAAACTTCTCAAAATTCTAGTTGTCTACTATTTACACAAAATAATTATTATACACCATAAGTTCAATATCCAAATTACATGTCAGCATATCCAGCCTTTATTAAAACATCTCCATTTGTACCAGTAAATAATCGAGTTTATAACCTTCAATCAACCAACAATACAGTCAATAATTGTTGAAGATTTCAATGAGCACCAAACAAAACCTACACGTCTGACAACAAGTTAAAAAACGCAAACTAAATAATCAAATACGGCGACACAACAAATAAATGAAAACGCAACTGCACATTAAAACAGATACAATATTACTACTAACGACAAATTGCAAGCATCAGAAGTAAGCAAAGTAAAGAAAATAACTAAACCTCCCCCATTATTCACATATAGAGTTACAAAGGCAAATATGTTTAAAAAAACAAAAGTACTCGCAAGAGAACAATTTAATACAAAGACTAGCAAATAATACAATTAAAGTCAATACAAACACTCCCAAATCATACAGACAATTAATCACACATCTCAGAGTCAAAGGAATTCTACATCACACTTACCAGCTAAAGGAAGACGGGGCCTGCAAAGTGGTACTTAGCAACATACACTATTTTATAGGTACCGAGAAAATCCAACGAGAATTAAAAAGCAAGGTTATACGATACAAAACATCACAAATGTCCAACATACAGTAATAAAGGTACCACTACCTTTGTTCTTTGTATACTTCGAATCTGCGGACAACAATAAAAATGTAAATGAAATAAAACACATTAAACACTAAATGATAACGGTGAAACCTCTACCTAAAAAAATACAGTTCCCAGTGCACCAGATGCCAATCTTCTAGACACAGTAAAAGCTACTGCACAAAATCTTACTTATGCGTCAAGTTTGGAGGGGAGCACAGCACTACTACCTTCAAAAAGCCGAACGATTCTCTCGCCAGTTAAATAGAGAAATATTAGCTGCTTCCTTAGGAACACAATGTATAAGGAAGCCCAATGTACCGATTACTGCACATAATGTATACTCCGTAAACTTAAAAGGTTCATGTTACTCACAAATCGCGCCAAGCCATCATAAAATAATCCAACTCAAGATAATAACAATAACAATGTCTCACTGTTTCAATTTCTTTCTAAGTTTGAAACTATGTTCATTTAACTTATGAACTAAAACAGCATCATGTTAAATCTGCTTACAACACTAGTCACCAAAACCAACAATGAATTCCCTCCGAATAGTTTCTTGGAATGCAAAGCGTTTAGCATAGCATCGACTGCTACTTGAACCATTTCTAAAAGAGCAAAATAATGACATCTCTATTTTTACGGAAATGAATTAAATATCTACAATTATACTACATATTACACCAACCACCCCGACAGAACAGCTCACGCTGGCTCAGCAATTATTGTAAGCAACAAAATATCTCACCATGCCATGGAAGCTTTTGTAACTGACTATCTACAGGGCAGTACCATCAACATCAAAAGTCCAAATGAATGACTAATAGTGGCATCGATACACAGTCCGCCAAGACACTTTGTAAAACAAGTGCTAGTGTATAACAGTTTCAGTGTGGGCGTACTGTATTCATCTAAGCGGTTGTGTAAAAACATCAAAAACCAAAACTTCGCAAAGATTTCAGAGAGAAACCCTTTGTGTCATGGCCATTAGCAACAAAACCCTTCATAAAAACCTAAAGAAAGTTAAGAGAGAAAGTTAAAAGACGTACAACCGCCTATGTGAACATAATACATAACTACCCCAATGTGTTAGTACTCAATTTACTAGACAACGTTATATATCACCCGAAGATTAAATAGACTCAAAACGTTAGACGTTACTAATTAATAAGTGTTCTATCAGTCTGTGTAGAAAATCACTACTGAGAATCAGTTATTTAGTTTAGTATTATAGTATTAGAACAAATTTGCTTGTTAGCCTCACGGCTAGTTAATAATACGCAGGTAATATTATATATATATATATATATATATATATATATATATATATATATATATATATATATATATTCTAGTAATTTTGAAAACCAACTAATGTAGAATTTAAATAGAGTAACAATGTTTTTTCACTCTTAAACTAAAAAAATAATATACCGGAAGCAGGACACAAAACGAATCTAAAATGAAATAGGAAAACATTTGATAAAATATTGAAGTTTTGTAGCATTCAGAAAATTTATTTTTGGAGTATGCGTATCTTCTAAAAAATAGCATCGTTAGGAACAGATGTCACTGTTGTATATTCTTTTGGGGATGTTTTGCGTTGTGCTGCGCACTATACATAAGATTCAGTAACGTTTTATCAAACCAGTAAAAGGTAAACCTAATTCTATCTTA
Source organism: Sinelater perroti (assembly GCA_036346155.1). Taxonomy (NCBI): domain Eukaryota; kingdom Metazoa; phylum Arthropoda; class Insecta; order Coleoptera; family Elateridae; genus Sinelater; species Sinelater perroti. Next base: position 48,235,171 of record JARFIY010000001.1, read on the forward strand.
ATGATATACAAATAGATAAATTACATATAAATATATAAAATTCATATATAAATACATATAAAAATTATTCATTTTGCATTTTATTTTCAATTTGTACACATTACTGATGAAGGGAACAATAAATATTAAAGAATAGGAAATTATTTGTTCCAATTAAGTAAAACATAAATACATTACCAGGAGAACCTCTTGCATGAATCTCGGGTATTCAGAGCTTCTTTGATTTTGCATTAATGGTCTACTAAGAATTCGAATTGCCGTGATTTTACGTTAATTGCTCTTAGTCGTTTCACTGTTTGATAATTTCAATTTATCATTATTATTCTCACGTTTGGGAGAGAAGCTGTGCACGTACAATTATGGCGATTGTTAAAGCAATGAAATTAATAGGTTTTTAGAGGTTATCGACTAATGTATAAATCTTAAAGTTAAAGTGCTTTTAAATTAAGTTAATATTATTCTGTATTTCGGTTGTTTTGCAATATTACAATGATGCAACACAAGTAAACTGGCCATATTCGAAATGCAAATATATTAAACTTTATATTTTGTGATACCAGTATCGTATTCTTTTCGTTGCATAACTATATTTGAAATTTATAGATGTTAAATATTTTTACTACAACTTTGGTGAATATATTCAAAGAGATATACTTTTTAAATATTAGTTCGAGTTAATATAAATCTATGCACTTTGCAGTAATTTAGTGCTGAGGTAATTGATTATTAATAATTAAAATATTATAAATAGCATAACTCCTCACATCCAATAAAATTGTTTTTTTAATTTTATTGAAATTTAAGAAATAATTTTTAGTTAGTTAATAGTATTTTTAAATTTGGTAACTATAAAGTTTGTAAAGTTTTTAGTTATATCAGAGAAACAATTGTTTCGTTAATATAACTTGAAAAGAAGCGACAAATAGGATTTTTATAGATGGGATGTGCTCTTTTTTACTGAAACTAAGCTATCGTTAAATAACTTATTATAATTTTTATATGTGTAACGTTGACTGTTTTAAAAGTTTACTGGAACTTATGTAGTTTTCGTATAATCTTTGAACGTTATTTATTGTGACAGTGGAAATTTGGAGCATGTCAATTACCCTAAAACTTTTCAAGGTAAGTTAAAATGTCTGTAAGAAGCGGTCAAATAAACAAAACTGCAATTTAATTGCTTTTAATTTTTCTTGTAAAACTGGAAAAATCGATGTTACCTTTTAAAACTGACGCAGCTAAAATGTCTTTTCCCTATTTAACAAGACATTTGTATTATTTTTATAAAACGATTTATTACGAAAGTTAACTCGTTAAAAAAGATCCCACATATTCTTCTTCTTCTATTTATTGCGCCGCCTCCTTACGAAGGTTGACGATCTATATGGCTAATTTTGTTTTGAAAACTGCTACTGTGAATAAGTCCATGAATTTGCAGTGAAGTCAGCGGTGGATATATTTTAACCAAGTTCTTCCGTTTCCCTACCAACCGCTTCCCCTGGATGTTTCTTTCGATAATTAAGGAGAGTATTTCATATTTACTACCCCGCATGACATGCCCAAATTATTGTTTTTTTTTCTTCAAAGTTAATTGAAGCTCTTTGTATTCATTCATTGGAGAACTTCGACATTTGTTTTTTTTTTGCCTAGGATATACGTAGAATGCATCGGCAGATGTACATTTCGAAGGCTTTTATAGTATTTATATTGCAACAAAACGTCAAATGAAATTATTACTGCTAAATTTTGTATTTTTGAATAAATATCTAATAATATTTAAACATAGTTTTGCACCACGTGTTATTTTACTAAATATAATTAATAAACATTACACGTTGCTTTATAACGTGACACTAAAAAATTCGGCAACGGTATTACCATGTTGCCATGGCCTACTAAGATTACAAACTTCGATGCAATAGATTACATTTGGAATATATTAAGCTAGTTGTAATGCTGATGACGGAAACCAAATTGATGTTTTTGGATCCAATCGACGTATAGTTCATTTTTTTCGGATTCTTTTGTAAATAAGCTTCCTCAGCAATTTTGATATTAAAGGGAAGAGGTTGATGAAGCGATAGGATTGAATTGCGTTTGGGAGCTTACCAGGTTTAGGTATAAGAATAATCTAGGCAAACTTTAATATTATTGGCCAGTATATAAGGCGTAAGATTCCATTGAATAATATTTGGAGAAACTGGAGGCCGTTATCTGGTGGTTGTTTTAATTATATTTTTGTGATCAGATTGTATTCTAAAGATTTATTGTTATTGAGGAATCTAATTTCTTCTCAAATTTTATTAATGGTGAATTTATGAATAAGGAGTGACATTTCGAATAAAATACTAAGGTATTCTTCAACTTCATAGTCAGTTTCTTCTGAGTTTGGTCTCTAAGTGTTGTGCAAAAACATTTGCTTTTTTCCTGTCAGTTCTCTTCCATGTTCCAGTGGGATCTTGTAGTGGAGGAATATGCGCTGTAGATCGCTTGAAACACTTAACAGCTTTCCATGTTGTATTGTTTTGAGTGGATAACAAGTTCATATATATATGAAAAGTTTCGTTTTTAATTTCTGCTTAATTTTTGCTAATGTTCTTCTTAATTTATTATTTAGCTGATTGAATATTCTTCGATCATTTATGTTTTGACTACAATGTCACTTATCTCTAGCCTTTCGCTTTTTTTTTAACCAACTCTATTATTTCATTGGGAATATTAGGTCAGCTTATTTTTAGGTTTTGTGGTACTGGTGTAGCGTTTCATCCTGCTTCCTGAATGATAATGATAAAATCTTTTGTAGTATTTTCTAGGTCCTCGTTAGTTTATAGTCGTACATTTAAATTAATTTTTGCATTCGAGTATTCTTTGAATTCCTCCCAATTGGTTATGCTATTACAAAGCATTGGGTATTCTATATATTATTGTGGCACTGATAGTTGCAATTACTGGAGAATGATCTGACATGATGTCATAATTAGGTGTGACATCAAGTAATTTGAAGATAGGCCTTTTATGACATAGAAATCAAGCAGATTGGGGATCTTGTCAGGATCTGTCGGCCAGTAGGTGGGAGTACCAATGGAAAGATAATTATGTTTCATATCATTTATGAGCTTAAGTAGTTCATTTTCTCTGGTTATTAACCGTGAGTCCCAGTACGTATGTTTAGCGTTGTAGTCGCCATTTACAACAAATCTTTGTCCCATAGATTTAAAGAATGGTTTGTTTAATCATGATGTGCCTTGGGCGCTAATAAACATCTGATACATTTAACGGCATAGCCAGTTTGTCTACTATTGCAAGATATAACAATAAAATAATGTTATTGAAAGTGTGTAATACAATTTATGGCGTTAATATAATGAAAACAGAGAACCAAAGTATTGTAACGAAACCAAGTCAATCTTGGTTATGGTAAAAAATGGGTGGTTCTTACGAGAGTGCTGGAATAATTAAATAAACACACTTGTAAAAAATAGAATAAAAAAGCAACAAGAGCAAATATTTTTCACCTTACAAACCTTATGTGCTTAAATTTATATTTTTATAATATGACAGAACAATAAAAAAGTAAATCAACTAAATTTATCGTTTGAATTTTTTAAACAAATTGTTGAGGAATATGCAATTCTATAACAAAACCTTATAAAGTTGGTTGACCAGCTATAACAGCCAAATCTACACATCTCTTCGGCAAATGTTTTCCAAGTTTTATACCACCTACATTATTAAAAGCAAATCGAATGTATTTAAAAAATGAAATTTGTAAAAAGTTGCTACATTGTTGCTTGAATTGTGACTTGCTAGTTCGTACGATACTTTGATTTGATAAACACCATGCCTAAAGTATAGATTAAATTTTGAATGCGCAAAGGGTGGCGTAAAATTAGCCGATAATTTTGATATTATTAATAATTTTATTATTTTCTAATTTTTTTCTTCATTTTATAGTTAATACTTAAGTAATATACCTAAGGAATCAACGGATTCAAATAGTGTTATTTTAATTTAAAAACCAATAGTCGGTAGTTCTAACGAGTTTACAGGCAATTTTATAATTTTCGAAAAATACCGTGTAGGAGCACCATTAGAACAATAATTCAAGAGTTTGTTAAAAGAGAAATTAAACGTGCATGCCTAAGTGTTACCAATTGACCCCAAATAACCACCAGAAGACGTTTCTCTTAAATGAAAATCTTTAGTTGTTTATTACAATGAAAGCAAAACTTGTGTCTTTCACAAATTTCAGTAGATCTAAGCTCTTAAACCTAAAGACTGACAAGCATATTTTTATATGTTCAGGAATTTTTAACTCTTCCGGAAAGCCATTTAAATTTTATGTAAAATAAGTGGCAAAGCACAGTTTCATATAACTAAAATTGTTAATAAATAAAATTGCTTTTTGTGTATGATGAACACTAGGTTAACATAAAAAAGGGATTGAATACAGCCATCGTAACGGTTTGGTGTGCCGCATTATTGAGCCATACTCTTTCGAGAATAAACAGGGTCTATGGGGAACACTGTAGGGAAATGCTAGAAAATTTCTTTGTTAATACAGTTACCTAATGATTAAAATTATTAGTTTCATCACTAGAGACACAACAAATCTTCTAAGGAAGCACTTTTTCCAATTGTCTCATCTTGAAAAATAATGATGTGTGAAGGCTACCCCTTTTACCAGAGTTGACGGCTCTAGATTTTTTCTTTGCGGCTATATCAAAGATAAGGTTTAGCCTAAACTATTGAGAAGAACATCAGGGCATCAAGGGGTAACCACATTCACAAGTGTTTTTGAAAACGTAGTTAAAAGAACACATCAATGCGTACAAAAAAAAGACAGTTGCGAGATATGACTTTTCACATATAATGTAAAAACAACTGCAAAAATAACATTTTTTGTTTTATGTATATTTTGTGTATTTATTCCATTTTATTCAGATGTTGTATAACAAATATTACCACGGAATTTTGTACCACCCTATATTTTGTTATTTCTTTAGTTTATGAATTTTAAAATTATTTATGGATATAAAATTTTAATAACAATTGTTTATAACATTAAATTATTGATTTTTTCAAATAAACTTGTAAGTTTTCTTTATTTTGCTTTAGTTTTGCATTAAAATATTTAATAAAGACATTTGTCCTGAGTTTGATATGTGCACTTGTCGTTGCTTGATTTTAATTACGTATAACATAATAGTCCAATTGTTGTCACTAACATGAGGCTGAAATTAACGTACACTATTTACACGTTAATTTTATATCGACACGGAAGTTTATCATGACAGTTATTCATAGCCTTTATATTAAAATGCGTTTTATCAAGAAATAACTTGCATAAAATGAAAATAATAAGAACCCCTTTGCAAAACTAATCTTTATGGTACATTTCCAGATTTTAAAGTGTACACATTTTGTAAAAATGGCCATGTCTTAGAAAAATTACATAAATAACAGAAATGTAACATAAAACAAAAATTCTCAAGAGCAGGTTTTTATTATTACCAGCCATACCTTATTATATATAGCATGTCAGTTGTGCAAGTTAATTCTGTATTTTGATTATTAATAATTTTTAATCAAAATTTGAAAGAAAACATTTTTTAAATAAAAAGTTTTTTTAATGCAATATGACAAGTTGTATTTAAAATATCATTAATACAAAAACATTTAATATTTTAGGCATTCAGAATCTCATTTTGGAAAGATTATAAGAAACCAAACGATATATGATACTTTTTTATATTATAGTTATTCTTTTGAATTCGAAAAAAAGAAGTTGTAGACATTGCTGAATAAAAAATGTATCTAAATTGCCGATTTAATAATTTACAATAACTGAGAAAGTGAAATGAAGATCCGCAAATAGGTATTGCTTAAGCAGAAAATAAACATATTTTAAATGAAATTACTAAGATTAATAAAATATGAACTTTTGTAAGACAATTTAAAACACAATAAATCACGAGTAGACTGATAATATCAATCGGCGAGATAAATACATATCATAGTTCCTTTTAATTCCTACTTTTTAAGCGATGCAACGCAATTCAACTAATAAATACTCTAAAACTAAAGATAATTTCTAAAAAACATTTATTGTTTGAATTTTTCATCTTTTCTAACAGAATTCATTCAAAAAATTTAATATTTTTGCCTTATTGTCTAAATTTTCTTAAATTACGAAATACCCAGTCTCACAGTAAATTGTAAAATTTATGTTTTAAGAAATTTTGCTAATTAGTTATTTGAAGAAAAAATCTTACTGTATTATTATTTATATTAATTATAAAAATAAAGAGCTTTTTAAAACATACACCTTCAATTTTAACACATTTTTCTAAATGCACTTAAAAGTCATCAACATCAGTACGTATCACTTTTAAAGGTGTTTACGTTGTTGCACTGGCGTAATAACGGATTTCTCCAGTTCGGTATAATTTATAAGTAGAGTTAAATATACCATACGCTATTATTATGACTACATTGTAGTCAAAAGTGTACAAATTTATTTTTGTGCATTACAAAGTTCAGGATATTTGCAGTTTTGACTTTTTTTTTTGACTTTGCGGAAGAAGGCATTTTATAAAAAACAACGTTTATCTTAAAAAGGGCCTTTAAAAAGATTAAATACAATTTTTGATAATAGATACTAATTTTTACCTTCATATCATAAAAAAATGTTTTGCTACTTTTACAAACCGCTCGACCAGATTATAATCTTAATTGCGTTTTGGCGTTTTTAATTTTTTTGTTAATTATAATTGTGCAATTTAGTGCAAACTTTATTATAGTGGCGATTAAATGCCTTTTTACAATAAATATTTTAAAGCATGTACAAGTATAGTCGTGCACCCTCTTTTTACAAATGCGTTCTTTACACTCCAATAATAAAAGTTTAGAAAAGATTAAGTTACACTCTCGCTGTTCTAATTATATGAACGCCGTTTACGCCAAATATAATTCTAATAACATAGCAGCAGGTATTAAAAGTTGGAGGAAAATAAGTAGTTAAGATGTGAATGTAGCTCGTTAGCTTTATAGTATTATATTATATTAAAAACTCAGATGTTACGTGTAAATTCTAATAGTTACTTATTTTAATGGAGTAATTTTGGAGACGGTGTTTTCTTAAGAGGAGACTAAAATTGAAATAAGGAGTCACAGTTTTTTTTGAGCTGAGCAATAAGGTGGTAAAACGATGAAATGTCAATACAGAGACAAATCAAAAATAAATGTTAATGTAGAGAAGCTGTTTTTAAAATTTCAAACAAATATTTAGAAGTATTGTTTATAATAACGAAAAATTCTTGTATATAATTTAATTATATCATATATGTTGTACTACTTATTGGTATTTAAATATACAGTTTTAAAAGTAAGTAGCAAGAAAAGAATGTGCGGCATAATTTTAATTTAAAAGTATAAAATCATAAAAATCACTTGCAAAAGTGGTGATTTATAAAATAACTGCTTAACGTTATCTTTATTTCATTATTTAATTTTCAAATCTATAAAAATAATCTAAAATAAAGTTAGAAAACTTTGTATCTTGAAATAAATTACAAAGAACTATCATGTGATATATTACATTAGATCCGGCAAAAAATTCAATTAATGAATAAATAATTAGAGAAAAAAACTAGGAAAAAATCGATAAAAGGAAGTTGATAATTTAGAAAATTATTAGATGTATAAAAATTATTAATTTAAAACTTATAATGTGGGAATAAAATTTTCTAGATTATTTTCTTCCATTTCTAGTTGAACATCTGATGGGAATATTCTTGCCCATTAAATATACATACCGTATTCTGGTTCAAGTGTGTTATTATGGATCCTACCTTTTGTTCGCTCTTCCAACAATTATGGTTATGGCTGTCTATCGCCGATACGAACACATCGAGCGGCCATTGTGTGATTTTGATAAAGCAATATTTTGCGTACCCGATTAAGTAAAAGGCACTAGTTCCAAATATACTTTCAGTGTTTTTTTTTTATAGTTTACCTAATGATAGATAAAATCTTCAAGGCATGACTTTTGATAGGAAAGGCAACAAAAAAGAACATATGAACATGGGTTTCAAAATGCATAATGACTCCACAGCAGTGGATCACTACATTACATTGTATTGCATGATATTATGCTATTTATATCCAACAATTTTAGAGTAAGCGTTTGAAGTGTCCCACATAGTCCTTATTGCAGCCGAATAACATAACATATGTAGCAGAACTACTTTGTTTGATTTATATATTGGAAAATTTGTTAACCGCAATAAAGATAGAGTATCCTCTAAGAATGGAAGATACACTAGGATATTGAAGCGTTGTGGAAAAATGACTGATCTAAATAGGCGGTTACTAATCATGTCAGCACAAGCATTAATGCTAGACTGTTGTTGATGGTTAAAGGGATTCTGTCTAGCCCATAAATGATTTTTGTGTAGGTGTATGTATGCCGCCCCTACTAAAGGATACTTTATTTATGAGGAAATTGGCAATAGAAATTCCATAATTATAGTAATCTACCGCAAAAATCGGCGACAAAAACTTTTTTTTGGAAGTAATATGGATGATAGTGGTTCTTGTGCAAATATTCAACACAATTTTTGCATATACCACGCTTTAGAGATTGTACTAGTGTTATTCTTAATGTTCTATAGAACCTAATGCGTTCGTCCTTAGCGTTTATTCCTACCATCTAATGACCAATAATCTCGCCAATCTTTATTTTTGGTGTAATGACTATTTAACTACTCATACACGTGTTAAAACTAATAGTAAACTATTAGTACTACATAAAAATATTAAATAAAAGCGTAATTAAAGTAATACCAAAATTTGTAAATAAACACTAAAAAATAATTAAAGCTTTAGTTGAACAAAGAACTGAACATCATTCATATCAAAGAAAAGAGCAGCTTTATAATTCGCTTCCGAAACACACACCTCTCTACTGACCCCCAAAGAACAAAAAAGAGACCTGCAAATGAAAGGGTATAAGATTCTCAATGTTACAAATATTAAACATTAACAATTCAAATACTATTACCTCCATTCTCTGTCAAATTAAAGCCAGCAAAAAATAACAAAAACATTAATAAAACAGATGTAATAGCACATTTAGTAGTCTAATTTTAACAGCTACTAAACTACTAAAATTTAAACATACGAAAAATGTTTGCAAGAAAGCCCAAAATGTGTGTGTAAATTATAATGACAATCATGCTAGATTGTTATATCGATGCAAAAGAATAAATAATAAAGTCATATGTGTTAACTGAAATTATTTATCTTAATCACTCTGTAAACTATGTGATTTATAAAAAACTACAGTACAAAATATTCTCGCTACAATTTAGTTAACCGCAAGCACCAAGAGCACATATTATTCACGTCTAAATATTCAATGATATTAATTATTGGAACTGTCAGCAGCAATGACAATAATCTACGATACAAAATAAAACCAGTGGTGTAAATGAATTAAAAAAGTTATTAAATACCCTAGTGGAATAAATAAGAACCGTATAAAAATTGATAATTATTATAGCCTTAAACAATAATAATATTTCATTGACTGAAGCTAGCTGTTTGTAATGGCAATAACATGACAAATATTAAAGACAAAATAATCATTTCTTATCTCCAACCATTCCATTGATATAATGCTAATACCTAAATCATACTTTAGGGATAGAAGCCGTTTAAAAATACTCAAATATACAGTTTATGCAATTTACTACCAGGATAGTAAAGTAAATGCTGCCATTAAGACATTACGAATTCTCCAAATACAGTATTAAATATGTTCAAGTTATGTCAGTAATTATTTTAGAATATTATGGTCTGATAACCATTTTAGCAATTTATTGGTTTTTCTACGGGGTAATAATAAATGAAAACACCATAAACACTATTTACGTATAGTGAAAAATTAATTTATCTCCAGTAGCGACTACAAAGCCACCCACAATATTAAGCACAACCAAAGACAGAGAGCTTTTGAAAGAAATAATTAGCAATAGATCTTAATACATATTTACAGGTGAACTGACCTATTGGTTTTCTGACCTAACAAAATGTTAAATTTGTCTGATTTCTGCATTATTATGACAAACAATCTCAAAGTAGAATTATTTTAAATCTTACTAATTAGTGAGTACTCCCCAATTATAGAACAGTATGCACACAAGTGCTATCCAAAACCAATCCTATTACTCTTCGTATTAAGTATACAAACTGATAATTCTATCAAAAATTAATTGAAACATTTTTTACACCAGAAAAACTTGTTATAGCGGTTGAAAACAGTACTAGGCCAGCTCAACAAGATGCGTGACAAGCTGCTCCTAAAAAAATTCAGAATAATGTGCATCTTGGCTGTCCTATCATAGTTAAAAAGAAGATTGCTCGGTCGCACAGCCTTCCCCATTATCGCCTGCATGCTCCCTCCTAGCGGCCAAGCGCTCCCCCCCGTCCTCCCGCAGTCGAACCGGTAGCTCTCCGAGCGCGCTGTGATTGGTCTGTTTAATTAATTTTTAATCGGCTATAACTTATTTATTTGACCTCGGATCAAAAGTTTCATTGTAATTCTTTGTTCGTCTCGGTTTGATCTATCCGGTAATATAAATTTCCCAAAACATTTTATGAACACGCAGTATATTAAAAATCCTGAGCTTCAATTTTTTTTCGAGTTCCTATATTACCAACTTGTATTTTAAATTCATGTTTATTATCATGATAACAAAGCATTTTTATTCTCATAAATTTTTTGTATCTTCAACCGTTTAGATTTGCGACCGCTTTGCGACCGATTTTGCGACCTTGCGACCAAACGGCTTGGCCGATTTTTACCAAAAGCTTGGCACTGCGCCCCCTACCTACAAGTAACTTGCATACCAAATTTCAAGTCTCTAGCTCTTACGGTTCTCGAGATATCCTGTTTACTGACAGACCGACAGACACACACACAAACAAGCGCGCGCGCACACACACACTCACGAACCAATGGCTCAAACCAACTTTTTTGTTGTCCTGAGGCTATAATTCGTCCAGAAATGTGAAAAACTGGGTAGGTCAAATTTTCGCCGATTACAGTACTTTCCTTATAGGATAAGGAAAGTAAAAATGTGGCCAATTAACGTATTACCAATTCTGTCAAAGATTTTCGAAAAATTACTTTTTACAAAACTTTCATCGATACTCATAAACACTTAGCTCATACCAAATCATCATTTTACAACAGAACACGTACACTAGGGTAGCAAATGCAATTATTAAATATTTTGAAAACCACAGATACTGTTTATAGAATTCTGGGTTGTGCGATAATCGTGAAAAGTGGCCACTGATTGAAAAACTTCATTGAGAACTAACAGCGACTTAACACGACAGATGACAAACTTGATGTGATTAATAAAGTTAAATAGATGCTCGGCCATTGTATAAAAATGCAGCATATCTGGCCAGTAAAAATGCTTCTGATACGCTGATGCGGAAAACAACTGCAAGAATTACTAGTTCTCAATTGTTACCTTGTGCACATAGTGGAACACTGTCTTCAAGATGGCCAAAGAGAATATTAACATATTTTAAACATAGATGTTGAACAACCTTTTGACAAGATGGTTTATCAGGACTGCTCTGCAAAATTAAAAGTGCTGTACCTCCTAGCTACTATAATACCTTTCCAACGAGACTCTTGTCAGACATGCTAAAGCTCAATTATTTTTACAACCTAATAGTGCAGGCATTTCCCAGTGCAGTGTTTTAAGCTTAATCCTATAACTGATTTTTTACATCAAATCTTCCAACTACGCAAACAACTTTCGTTGGTACTTTTGCTGACGCTACCATTTTAGTACCATCACATATTGGCCCCAACAAAGCGTTGAAATATATTCAAAAGCATATGCAGTAATTAGAAGGTGATGTATGAAATTCACTTTCACCCATAAAAGAGCCACCTGCTTACTACTCCAGTTAAGTAATCAACAAATATTTCAAACTGTTTTAAGTATTTAAATAAATAAATAAATTAGACAAAAAGAAAACAAATGGCTCATCGGTCATTTCACTTGTCACTTGCTAATAGAATACTCCTGTGTAAAGCCGTAATAAAGCCGATTTAGTTATATAGGCAAATGTAGGGTAATAATTCAAATATTAACATCCTGAGACGGTTTCAGTCTCATTTGGTCTATGGTAGACCATGATACGTGCCAAATGAAATCTACGACTAGATCTGGACATTGAGTGATATGTACGGTATAACGTAATAAATTAACTTTCAGTTTAAATTAAGAAATTTAAATCGACACATACATATTATCATACAACTTACTAATTATAAGAAGTTAAATAAAAATAACAATTCTATTAGGACAGGTAAGACATTTATTTGGATAAAGAAAGCGCAATTAAATTTATTTTTGACCAAATAATAAAGTCGATCAGTTATTTTAAATGCATCAATAAGGATAATTTGTATTTCATACGTAGATGATTTTAAAATTTACAAAAAATTTATTACATTTGAATGATACCCATTCTATAAATGAACATTAACTATGCATCGTATCGAATTTTTGTAGTAGATCTACTATAACGTTGATTTTTAAGTACAAAGTTTTTTGGGTGTTCAAGAATACATAGTGAGACATTTGATTGTAAAGGGTTTTTTATAAAGGGCACCGAATTATAAAATTCAGTCAAATTTTTATGAAGTGGTTATATTTAACATACCTGTAATCAGTAAAATCTCCCATTACGTATGAAACACGATGCCCGCCTGCAGTGAGTGTGCATGCGTTGATGTGTTCCTCAAAATTATTGACAACTTTTTCACACGTCTGGCCTGATGCCTAAAATTACGCATAAGATTTTTGCCTTCAGTTCCAAAATTGTGTGTGGTTTATTAGCGTACACCTATGGTTTCACAAACCATATAAGAAGAAATCACAGGGTGTAAGCAAAACTTTGCCGAACATTCCTGCAAAGAAATGACTCATCTCGCGCGAGGTATGACAGGTTACTCCATCTTGTTAAAACCAGAGATGATCAATCTTCATATCTTCAAAGGCAGACCACAACCAATTGGACATTATTTAGCGGTAACGTTTTTCATTGACGGTAACTGCAATCCCCGCATCATGTTCAAAGAAAACCGACTCTATTACTCCACCCGCCACAGTCGTGTTTAGTCGATGCATTTTACAATCCTGGATTATTCGAGGATTCTCATTTCCCCAAATCCGGCCGTTCTATTTTTTGACAAATCCAATGAAGAGAAAATGGGCTTTGTCATTGAAAATGATTATTTATGGAAAATTTTTGTGCGCTACTAGCTTTTCTACAACCCATTCAATAAATCGTCTCCACTCCCCATAATCAGCAGCATAAAGTTGTTCCATGAGTTAAATTTTATATGGAAGTATTTATGCAAAATGCAATGTAACGTAGTCGGAATGTCCAACTGCTGCGAACATTGGCGAATGGATTATCTATGACTTACAGTAACACTGTCTTGCGCAACAGCAACTTGTTCAGTCCGTCAATTTCACCGTTTTCACGGAACCAGTCGTTTTAAAATTCTTTATTAGTCTTAGAACAGCAGATTCGTTATATGCTTCGTTTCTACCGAGAATTACAAGAAGTTTTCGCACTGTCTGCGTGGCCCTTTCACCATTTTGGTAAAAAGTTTTAACAATAAGAACACAGCTCCATTTTAAACTGTTCTATGACGAAAACAAACCAAAACAAAGTCATCTGCTGGAAAAACAAAAAATGCTGAATTAAACTGAGTGATAACAGATAACAAAAATAATAAAAACAGACCTGACAACTTCAAAATAAAAATGCTACCTGGTTCAAATTTGGCACCCTTTATAAAATAATTCATTTTGATTTTTTTAATTAACTTATGTGGACCTACAATAAAATTTAATTAGCTTAATATGACATCATCTTTGTTTATGTTCTTTGTGTAGTATTATTCGCTTTTGTGATTTGTTTTTGAGCAGATTATTTCTTTGGTTTTTTAAGTACTGTAGTTGCATTTTTATGTTTCTGGATCTGCGGATCTTGACTCCCTTTTCTTCGTACAACTATTTTATGTTTTTGTAGATCAAATTTAGCCATTTCTTAATATTTTTTTTATTATTAATTTTGTATTTTTATTTTTGCTGTTTTTCTATAGCTTTTCCTATCCATTCTTTCCGATATATTCGAATATATGGACATAATTTTTCCGTTTTGAAGATGTGTATATATGTGATAGATTTATATTTTTTATATTTTTATTTTTTTTTAAACTCCGCCATTGCCGGTCCCAAGCCCGGATGAGAAAGTGAGGAGGGGGAGGAGTATCAACCTCGTTAAAAAACCTGGGTTCAGCTGGCTCCGGCTGATAGCACCCAGTAAGGGCCTCTTCCTAGAGTTACAGGATGAAAACCGGTCAACGAATTCATAATATACGAGTGCGGAAGAACCATCAGCGGGAAGATTGGGCTCGTGAATCCCGTAGAAGATAGCCAATCTAAGGGAAGAAAACCCTGAGAATAAATTAACTGTTCCTCCAGGTTGGGGGTTGGGGCAATGGGCCAGCACCCCATTACTTGTAAAAATCTTAAAACAAAGTACAATAAAAAAATTCGTTTAAAACAAACAATCTTCGGGTGGGAATCCACACTTCCGATTACGGAAGGAGCCCCGTAGGATACGGAGGGGGCAATTCTACGTTTGTGAAGAGTAATGCCAAAAAGTTCAATATTAAGAAATCAGATGGAAGCCGAATACAACGAAAGAATTGGACAATGAATATAGGAACTTGGAATATACAAGGACTAGCAACAAAGACACAAGAAGTATTTGCCGAGATAGAAGAAATGGGAATGGACGTAATTTCTCTGACAGAAACAAAAAAGAAAGGAACGGGAATAGAGGAAATAGGACAATACTTACACATGTGGAGTGGAGTCCCAAAAACGAAAGAGGAAAAAAGGGAGTTTCTATGGCTATTAAGAAGAAATATGGAAGACAAATAAAAAATTGGGAAGCAGTAGACGATAGGATTATCAAAGTTAACCTCTAGAGTTTTAGATATAGAATGACAATTTTAGGAATATATTCACCTAATGAAGGCGATAGCCCCACCAACAAAGACCAATTCTATAGTAAGTTAGACGATATAATAAATGAATGTGGTACGCGACGAGAAGTTCTGTTACTGGGCTACGCGTGGGTAGGATGCAAGACGAACGATAAAGTCGTAGGACAATTTGGTGATGCCAGAAGAAACAGTAATGGAGAAAGGCTTATAGGTCTATGTGAAAGTAACAACCTCAAAATTCAAAATGGTTTTTATATACACAAGAAAATTTATACATATACTTTTGAGGAACATGCACGACAACGAAGAACAATCATTGACTATGTTATAACTCGACAGTATTCTACCGGTAGAATCCAGGATGTTAGAGCTTACAGAGGCCCGACATGCGAAACGAATCACTATTTGGTGAAAGCCAAAATAGTGTTTTCACCCAAAGGGCAAAACAAGGTAGTAAGTCCAAAACAGACAGAGAAAATACAACAAGTCAGATACAACATACAAAGTCTACAACAAAGTAGCATACAATACATATATCAAAATAGATTGGATCAAAAACTTAACGAACATCTACAAGGATCAAACACAGAGATGTATGAACATTTAAGAGCAGGCCTACAGCAAGCCGCAAAAGTAGACTTAGGAGAAGAGGTTAGAGAAAAAACAAGAAATTATTGGGTAAACGAAGACCTAATGGAGGAAATACGCTACAAAAAAGAACTATATACAAAGTGGCTAAATACTAAAGAAGATGAAGATAGAGATGCCTATAAGATCCAACAAACTAGAGTAAGACAATTGATAAAAACTACAAAACAACAAACGTGGGAAAAAAGAAGATAGAGATAGAAAGGTACATAGGAGGAAGAAGGACGACAGAGGTATGGAAATTCATAAGGAATGTAAAAGCTCCACATCGAGAAAAAACAATAATACAAAATATTCCTGCCGAAGAATGGAAACAATACTATTTAGAGCTACTCACCGAGAAAAAACCTATATTCCAAGAAACTACGATGACAGAAGGAAGAACGATAGATATTAACTACATAGAAATACAAGAAGAACAAGTAATTAAAGCAATTAAAGAAATGAGAAATGGAAAGGTTCCCGGTCCAGGAGGAATCCCCGTTGAGTTGGTAAAAAATGGAACACCGAAATTGTATAGGATGATAACAAAACTTATGAATAAATGCATAAATGAGGGAAATATACCAAATTAATGGAAAACAGGATATATATCTCCAATACACAAGAAAGGGAAAAGAGACATCTGCGACAACTACCGAGGAATAGCAGTTACAAGTACTTTTAGCAAAATATATGGACGAATTATTCGAGACTTAATTGAACAACAATATCAAGCCGAAGAAGCGGAAGAACAAAGCGGATTTAGGGCAGGCAGATCATGTTTGGATAACCTGTTCTGTCTAACACAAATTGTGTAAAAAAAACTAGCAACCGGCAGAGAACTGCATTTAGTATTTCTCGACATATCAAAAGCTTATGATAACGTACCCCTGAAAAAACTACGGGGCGTAATGGAGAGCAGCAACATCAACAGTAAATTAGTCAGGGCTTGAAGAACCTATATGACAATCAAACAGCGAGAGTAAAGGTAGGAGCGGAACTGACAACAGAATTTAAAGTTACGAAAGGTCTAAGGCAGGGTTGCTGTATCTCACCGACGTTATTCAAGATATATATAGAAAAAGCACTCGAACAATGGAAAAGGAAAAGTATGGGAATGGGGATACCACTGGACGAGGACACTACATTATATACGTTGCAATTTGCCGACGACCAAATTATTATGGCACAAGAAATAGAAGACATTGAATACATGACAAGGAAAGCTATAGAGGAATATGATAAATGGGGGCTTAAAATTAATGTAAATAAATCAGCATATCTTAGTATAGGATATGAACAAGACGCTTTAACCTTAGAAACAGGCGAAACTGTACTGTCATGTGAAGAATACAAATATTTGGGAGCAACAGTAGGAAAACAAGGATTATATAACACAGAGGTAAAAGAGAGAATAAAACAAGGCCGGAAAGTTATAGGTGCGCTAAATGGTATACTTTGGGATGCAAATATAAGCAAAAAGAATAAAAAACTCCGATATGGTACAAAGTGTGGCACTATATGGAGCCGAAATCTGGCAACTCTCGGAACAACATAAAAATCAACTGAAAGTAATGGAAATGGACTACTGGAGAAGATCAGCGAGAATATCCCGAAGAGATAGAGTCAGAAATAGAAGAATACGTGAAATAATGGATACAGAAAGGGACATCTTGGAAGAAATTGAAAAAAGGCAACTCTTGTGGTACGGACATGTCGAAAGAATGGATAACAACAGGCTCCCGAAAAAAGCAATGCAGTGGCAACCAAGAGAAAGAAGAAAAAGGGGACGGCCAAGAAGAGGTTGGAATGAGGAAGTAGGAAGCCTGAAGCAAAAGTGGGATATCCAGCAAGGCGCTTGGATGAACAGAAAAGAATGGAAAAAAATATTGAACTCCGGAAGACCCAGATAGAGGTTAAATTACGGAAAGAAGAAGAAGATTTATATTTTCACTACTACTATTTATTCTCATACTACGTCTTTACATAATCGCCCTGAATGTAACGATTTAAATTTTAAGTTTATGCCATGGAAATATTCTGGTATCTATAACTTTTATCTCGTACGCCACTGTTATTAACGATTTTTTAAATTACATTTTCTTTTTGCCTTAATTTCTGTAGTCTATAGTATCAACTTTATTTTTATTGTCGCTTCTTTATATATTATTTGTACATTTCATGTTGCAAACTCTATACATTTCCATACTTGTTATTCTTTCTCTATTTAAAGATTATTTTATTCATTTTTATTTTCTTGTAGTTTTATATTATTTTGTACTGTTTAATTCTATTGCTCTTTTTATTTTATTTGTATGCCATTTTGTTTATCAATACCTCTTAATTTTTTCTCTTTTACTAATACCTGAATATTTATATAACTTTTTATTAACAGACTCATATTTTTCTCATTGTTATATGTGTGCGTGAGTTTTTGTATATTTATGTATGTGAATAAAAAAGCTAAATTAGAAGATGAAATAAACACTAGCACTTCAGCCTTTGGGCTTATTATACTACTCATCTATTCATTTATTCAATGAAAAGTTTATTTATCTTCATCATACTGAGCAACTTTTTAATTACGTCGCCTCAAGTAGAGTTTTCAATTCCGGTTCTTTCCAAAACAGAATACTTTTATTAAACAACAGTTTTAAAAATACATGTAATGTGTGGGACTATTTTAAATTCTTTATTAGAAATTTTATAAGAATTAAACCACACATTATAATTGTGTTTACATCACTCTATTAGAGTAAGTCTATTTTGGTTCGGTAGGGTTATAAAATTTATTATTCTTAACCTGTTTAAATAAATATGCCTATGTGATATTTAATTTTATGTATTTTTCAAACTAAAAGACTGATTATCACGACTTATGAATTAGTTCTCGTATAATACGTGGCACGACACATTAAAATTTGAATTATAAGTAATATTTGTTTTAATAAGAAAAAGTAACTAAATAAACTACGATTGTTGGGTAAAAATATAATTTCTATACAACATGCGCAAAGAATGAGGCTGCAATTTACCGAACAATATTAAATTATCTTTCCTTGTGTTCTAATATCTTTTTGCTTAAAGGCACCTGTAGGTTGCGCAAACTAACTTTATCGAACGGTAATGGAAAATAAATTGAATACCGAAAGCTGCGTTGATGTTTAATACATACCCGAAAAATGCCCAATAAATATGCAATTGGGTTTGTCCAGGAAGACTCAAATTTCAAGAAAAGCCTTCGCTTCGATGTGTACGCTTCCAAAAGTTTAAGAGCGATTTATACTATCAAATGCGCAGCTTATAACAGTTTGGAATACTAAAACAATGTATTTAAATTAACAGTGTTTGGAATTTATATACATGCCATATTCCTTTATGCAAAATAAACTTTAAAATACTTCATTTCTAATATTTATACTCTTTCGTAAAAAGAGAACGTAAGATATTTAATAAATCTCGAGTTTTATGTTATTCCTTGTGTAAAGAGATTGTAATCTTTAACATATTACTATACTTGCTAGTCAGATTTTTCTTAAAGAAGGAAAAAGGAAAGAGGAAAGGCGCATAAAAGTGACGTTTGGCGTTTTATTAGTGTACTACATTTGTGACCAACATATAAAGTGGCTATATAAAAAAATAAAACATCAAATTAACTGGTACATTGTTATTTATTCAATTCTATATAAACTTTTACACTATTTAATACATTTTTATAGCTATAATCAATTTTATATATAAAAAAAATAATAAAAACAGTAAATGCCTTTTGATTTAATATACTTATATCTGTATTAAAGATCAGTACAAATGAACTTCTATTGTTGTTATTTTATTAAACATACAAGATGTATTACATATGTCTGCACTAAATTTTAAATTGTTTAGCAACAAAATTTTTTGCTAATTTTTGGTTGCTGATTTCAATCTAAAATTTCTTTTGGAATCCATTTAGCCGATTCTTGGCAAAATAATTTCAAATTGGTACTCTAAAGTGTTTTTGACTAAATTCAAAATTAAAAATAAAATACTTTTTATAGCTATTTGATGTTTCAAGTTAGGCAAAGCAATAGATTAGCCTCTATAAAATATATTTGTATTTTTTATTACAGACATATTAAAAGTGACACCATTTAAAAGAATATATCAAATCAGCATTTAGTAGAATCAAATTCAGAAATCGAATCATATTACTCCGTTGCACATTTGAAAATTTAACGCAAAATATTTAATGTTTAGATGAGTGGGCAAAAATGAAAACAAAGGCCAATTGAATTTTACTGGTGTGAACAAAAACAATAACCGCTGTCTTCCTCGCAATCTAAGAAAGCAAAGCTATCTCACCTTAATACAGCTTAAAGTTCTGTGTAGTCTGTAGCCAGGAAAAAAATCTCATCTCGTTAAAGTAAAACATCTTATGACGTGGATTTTCTATCAAAGACTTTTCGCCAAATGTATCACCTTCATTTCAAAAACTTTGGACTAAATATACATTAAGAACAAGATCAGGGGGCGAAACAGTAATATATACAAATGTTGAAACTCATAAACACCTTGGAAACTCAAACTTAGACCAACCAATCAACTATGAAGGTCTCAGCACTCTATATATTATCGTTCATGGGATATGTCACTTTAAAATAAAAAAAAGCAGGAAAACCCCCCTTAGGGGTGTTTCAATGGGTCAGATCCTATTCTACTTTTTAATGAGGAGTTCAAAAAAGGTGGTCAGAAGTTTCGACCTAATTGTACAATTGATCACTATACTCAATTGTATATATTACCTCTAATAAGCTAATAAACTGGTACGCTACTGGAGCTTGTCGAAATTGATACATAACTTTAGTAAATTGATTCAATGGTGTAAAGAGTGCTACATTAAGACTTGCTCGACCTGGAAAAATCCACAAATCTGTTAGAACAATCCAACTTTGTCGCAGTGTCTTAAAACATAAGAAATACCATCATTACCACAGCTTCTAAACTAATACAATACCAAGGACCAGTGCTTCTACCACCAACAAAGAACTAACGATAGCAAAGACAGTGAAGATGAAAATAATAAAGAGAAAGAACTTGAAGAAAGCGACTTGATTTTATGCCCAGCAGTTTTCAAGAATGAATGATAGCCAATCAGAAAGAATAACTTAATAATATGGTTGCAGCGCATCAATTGAAGTTTGCTTAGATCTAACACGAGATGAGTAAGGGTAAAGTGGGTTACTGTTGACAATTTCAGTGAACAATTTTTGGTATAGGTAGTATAATTTGACCAAAAAAGCATATAAGAAATATTACAAAATGCTTGAGTAAACAAATTAAATTGCAACAATGAGGGCACTTGCGCTTAATTAATGAATATTGGCTTTAGGTATTCAACGACTGTACTAGTATCAAAATAAATATTTATTTTTATATTTTCCTAAGCAGGAACCCTTATTTCAAAATATCCTAATGACACAGTTAATGTATTTTTAGGATTTTCTTTAAATTTTAGTCATCGTAATAAAACTTTCTTAAACTGCCACTTTGGAAATCTTTAATTTAAATTATCTTTAAAACGACTAATTACTTTTTAAGAAAATTGAAAGTGTTTTTTATTTCTGTTATAAAGATTTTATGTCAACTAAGCTTAGATTATTTAAAGAAATAGACCTTACTTTGTATATGTTGTTTATATACCACGTTATTAAAATTACTATCCAATATATTTATGTTACGGATTATTTTATATAATTTTAAAATAAAATTTATTAAAACAATAATACAAATTAAAACAGTCATTAATTTATTTTATAAACATAAATACTTTTTTTAGTAAATAGTTTTTATGTAAAACTAAAGAAAAAATTATTATGCAGCTATTTGGTGACAAATTTGTTATAATTATAATAGCTCTACATAAAAACATCATTTTGACATTAACAAGGAAAATTAATGTTAAAACTTTATATGTAGCACTTGTAACAACGTAAGTCTCTTATTATTCTTAGCACTAATATCTAGTCATTATAACTGTAAGAATAATGAGAACATATCTTTTACAGTGAGAAATTAAGTTACAAGATACAATAAAGAATAATTATAAACTATACAAGCATATCTTAATGGTACGCTTTTTTAAAAAATATATAAAATAATTAAACTTACGAGTTGAACCCCGTCGATATTGGGAAATTCTCGGCGTTGCGGCATCGACTTTGATGTCATTTTTAAGGGGTTTTAATTCTTTACTCGGAGTTTCTATTTGCCTACTCTCCAAAAAGACCTATGAGTTAAAGAAGAAGAAAAAAGGCTGTTTTTTCGTGTGCTCTACTTCACTATTTATACATTCGAAACTCCTACCACTTCTTAGAAATTCTCAAATATTTTCGCATTCGTGAAGATGACATAATTATCAGTTTCGATGTTATCTTCTCTTTACTCATAAAACTGTTCCAAAAACCTTGCAGCTTCTAAAAACTAATCATAATCTGGAAGACCACATCCTCAAATTAATCAATCTAACACCTGTTTCACTTTTCAAAACAAATTTTACCGCCAAACCAATGGTGCTCCTATATGTTCCTCACTTGCACATACATATGCGTTTGCCGAAGAAAAAACACAACCAATGCTTTTATTTTTAGAAGGAAAGAAACGCAAACGGCAGCGTCTGTTCCAAAAAATGCGGTTACGAACAGCGTCGGTCCCATAATGGGCGGGTGAAAAAGAACCCTAACATATATAAAACAAAAGGAAGAGAGAAACTATCAGAATTAAATCCCCCAGGTGGTAATCCACACGTTGCAAAGAGGAAGCTCCATAAAATACGAGGAAGAGGAAAAAGCAATTTTGCGTGGAACTCTAAGAACCCAGTTTATAAAACCTCAGAAGAGAAGAAGATAAAAAAGCAAAACAAAGTACACCGAAGGAGATGAACAATAACCGTTGGTGTCTGGAATGTTAAAGAAATCAGTGGAGAGATGCAAGAAATTATAAGTGAAATCAAAACAATAAATATAGGTAATATAGTGCTCACGAAAACCAAAAAGAAAGGAAAAGGCATTGCAGATATGAGATCATATATACACATATGAAATGGAGTGAAAAAAGAGAAACGAGCAAGACGAGGAGTGTGCATGATGAATAAAAAAAATATCTAACACAAATTAAAGCTGGGAATCAATTGACAAAAGAACGCTAAGAATCAAAATAGAAACACAAAAGCAATGAATGACAATCCTAGGCATATATCTACCCAATGATGACGAAGCAATAACACTTTTTATGACTAAACGACTGACCTTTTTTAATCGAACATGGAAAGAAAAGAGATTTGCTACTAGTGGGAGATCTCAACGGAAGAGTAGGAAGGAAAAGCAACGATAAAGTGGTAGGACCGTATGGAAAAAAGAAAAGAAATGATAACAAAAGCAGAATCATAAGCATGCGCAAAGTGTAATATAGTAAAAAAAGTAAAAATATCAAATAGATACTATAAACAAAAACCTACACAAATACACATGATGAGAAGGAGCAAGAAAAAGACAATCAAAAATCTATTTCATAATCTCTAGACAGGATTCGAAATTGAGAATTAAAAATGTAAGAGAGTACAGAGGACCAACATGTAGAACGAATCATTACTTGGCGAAGACAAGCTAGTGTTTCTACAAGTACACATAAACAATACACCAAACCAGGAATAAAATAAAAGGCAAGAGGAAAAAAAATAATTTAAAAAGTCTGGAGCAGCCAAGCACATATTACCTATATTAAAACAAATTAGACCTACGGCTAGAAAAAAATCAGAGATACCAAGTATAGAAATACCTATATAAACATATCAAGGAAAACATACACCAAGCGGCATTTGAGACGATAGGGTATGGACCTAGAAAGAAAAAGAAGGGGAAGACGATGAGATAGAGCTATATCAGAGACAGTTAAACTTAAAGAACAAAGAAAATAGGGAAGACTGGTTAAAAGCAAGGTTAAAAATGTAAAACAGTGTACTTGGGAATCAAAATGTAAAGAGTTAGAAACATATATGGGAAGGCAAAGAACGAGTGAAGTCTGGGGATTTATAAAGACAACAAAAAAAAAACAAGAAAGAGACACATGTAACAACTACAGAGGAATTTCGGTCTTAAACAGTTTTAATAAATTATACAGCAGAATAATAAGGAACCTAGTCAAAGAACAATATAAAAATAGGGAATCAGAAGAACAGAGTAGATTCAGAGCAGGCAGATCCTGTCTAGGTAATCTATTCAAATTATTACAAATAATACAAAAGAAACAAGCCACAGGAAGAGAATTGGATTTAGTAACGATTGACCTGGCAAAAGCGTATGATAGCGCACCAATAGAGAAAATGGGGAGTCATTAGGAAAAACCAAGATGATATGGTGTGAAAAACTTGTAAGAAGGATAGATAGCCAAAGTCAAGATATGAACAGTAGTAATTCAGCTATTTGAAGTCACGGGGGACTGAGACAGGGATGCCCGCTATCACCAACTTTATTCAAAGTGTATGTGGACGAAGCATTACGAAAGTGGAAAAGAAAATGTAGTGGAATGGGTATACCAGTAGGACGATATACGAAAAGTGGAGATTAACATTAGACAAGACAAAATATTCAGCGCTAGGAGTACAGTCAGAAGGGTTACAATTGGACACAGGAGAAATAATAAAAAAAAGTAAAAAATACATGTACTTAGGAACGATAGGAGAAGAAAGTAGGACTAAAGACTTTAAAAGAGTAAAAACATAGTTAGAGCAATAAATAGTATACTGTGTGTAAGGATTTATCACTAAAAACAAAATAAAAATATATAATACAATAGTAAGAACGATAGCAGTATATGAAGCAGAGGTATGGCAAATGACAGAACAGAACAAATGTAAAGTTAGAGTATTAGAAATGGACATTTTAAGAAGGTTAGCAGAAATATCAAAAATAGACAGAGTGAGAAACAAAAAGATAAGAAAAATTATAGGAATCAACAACGACATAGTAGAAAAAACAAAAAAAGGCAATTGATTTGGTATGGACATGTTCAAAGAATGGTCGAGGGAGGAATACCAAAAATAGTTATAGAATAGATACCTCCGGAAAGGAGAAAAAGAGGGAAGCCGCAAAAAAGCGGGAAAGATAAGATACGAACAGCAGTAGCGAGAAGAATTATACAAGAAAGAGAATAGCATAACCGAGCACAATGGAAACATTCACCCGTGAAACCGGTGAAAGAGAGAAATAGAGAGAGAGAGAGAGAAAAAAAGTTTGGCTATAAATACCATAGCATAAGAGTGTTTTTGTATGCAATATGGCAAGCTAATAATTTTGGTTGCCGTTCACACAATCAGACAAAGGATAGTTCTCGATGACATACAAATGCGATGCATAAGCTAATATGGTTTTCAATGGTAGTTTAATTTTTATAAAAAGTAAGCTTGGTAGGAACTTTTAAAACCAGAGCTAATTAAAACACTAGATGATAAAATATACAAACTTTTCAGAATTTTTTAATCTTTTAAAGAAATTCTGGATGATTTTTCACTTTAACAAGTGATATAAATTTTAGACGATCTTTGTAATTTTGAATAATATATAGATTCTTCTTCATTATATATTGGAACTTATTTATTACAATCAAAGGTCTATGACTATGTATAAGAAGATTGCTATTAGTCATCATAATGCTAGTATACTTTTTAGTAGAATTAATCTGAACCATCAAACAAAATATATTTTTAGATTTTTAGATTTTATGTATTAAGGATTTTGTTTTATTGCTATAAATGTAAAATTATCACAAACTTCAATATCAGATTTATATATATATATATATAAAAATTTGGTGTGAACATCACATGTCTTTCCTTATCCTATTATTATATATTATATCGGGTCTAGCGTCTCGGCCCTGCGCTGCTCTCGTCCCGGAACTTATTATTTTAAAAAAGGACGAGGCGCGAGTCCAACACTCGAAAGCTGATTAAAATAAACAGTACGTCACTGAAGGTAACCGTGCGAGCTCGGCCGCACAGCCTTCGCCATTATCGCCTGCGTGCTCCCTCCTAGCGGCTAAGCGCTCCCCCCCCCCCCGTCCTCCCGCAGTCGGTCCGGTAGCTCTTCGAGCGCGCTGTGATTGGTCTGTTTAATTAATTTTTAATCAGCTATAACTTATTTATTTGACTTCGGATCAAAAAATTTCATTGAAATTTTTTGTTCGTCTTGGTTTGATCTATCCGCTAATATAAATTTCCCGAAACATTTTATGAACACCCGATATATTAAAAATCCTGAGCTTCAATTTTTTTATTTTATTTTAAATTCATGTTTATTTCGTGATAAAAAATCATTTTTATTCTCATGAATTTTTTGTATCTTCAACCGTTTAGATGCGCGACCGCTTTGCGACCGATTTTGCGACCTTGCGACCAAACGGCTCTGCCGATTTTCACCAAAAGCTTCGCGCTGCGTCCCCTACCTACAAGTAACTTGCATACCAAATTTCAAGTCTCTAGCTCTTACGGTTCTCGAGATATCCTGTTTACTGGCAGACCGACAGACACACACACACACGCACGTGCACACACGCACACACACACACACACGAACCAATGGCTCAAACCAACTTTTTTAGTGTCCTGAGGGTATGTTTTGTCCAGAAATGTGAAAAACTGGGTAGGTTAAATTTCCGCCGATTACATTACTTTCCTTATTATAGAATAAGAAAAGTAAAAATTAGAAATTAGTAATAGATTGGTTCTTGTAATTTTCCTTATTTCTACTCGAATGAACAACAGCGATGATCCTTTATCTCACCGAAAACACTACATATATTACCTATAAATAATTTGTCTATTCCTTTGCTTTAAATCGAAACTTAATTATACGTTCTTATAAAATCCTTGCTTAACAACAATTATAAACTGCACGGTTTACAGAAGCCTGCGGTTTGCTAGTAACATATCTCCCGAAATGTCTAGTCCAACTGCGTTTTATGATATAACGGTTATGAATAATAAAAGGCGCATAAAATGGCTTAAAGCTATTGCAAATTTGAAATCGGAACGCTGCACTCTGCCTAGATGGAGATTTATTATTCAATATCTGACTGCATTAGACTCGCAGTTTCATATTCTGCACTTGAAAAATTTACTTAGTTAATAAAAATGCGAAGTGTAAAATACCCCTAAATTATTGAATTATTAATGAGTTCGAGATTATTGGGCTGTTTTACACGATAATATAATCTTAGCATTAAATTTATAACTTACTTCGACTTTAGATCTACTCTTATTACTTTTAAGCAATTATTTACTTTCAAAATCAGAACAACAATATTAATTCTACCTTGGGATTTTATTAATAGGGCTTGTAAAGTATCTACTTAATTACGTAATAAAATTTAAATTCGGCTTTAGTCTTTTGAGAATATTACATCAGCTTTCTGACGGAATAATAATATTTTTCAGGTTGGAAAAATTTAAAATATTGCACGATTTTGTTCCATTTAATATATATTTCATTTTTTTTTATTAGATATTTACCAGTTCAACAAATTAATTATTATTTATGGTGGCGTTGGTACAGATATGCTAATACTTCATATATCAGAATAACAAGAAGGTTATTATCACCTCTTAGAAATACAAATTAATATTGCTGATTTAAACACAGTGTGGTAGATGAAATAAGTCAGTTATTCACACTATAAGAATCAATTAATATTAGATAAATGGCTTGAGGTAATTTGCGCTTCAATCGCAAGTGTATTTGTTTTTGACTAAGATTATAACACACTGCGACATTGCACTTGTCAACATTGTCGTGGAATTTTTGAATTAACTTTTTAATGTGTTCATGAGTTGTAGATAGTTGGTAACTAACTATAGAGCATTGACAGAGATCCTTAGGGTTTTGTTTTGCAGAGCTTCCATTTTAGTCAAATTTCCTTTTGATGTGTTCCCCAGACGACGCCACCATAGAGAAGTAGTGACCGAATTAAAGATTTGTGTAGTGGAGTGGCACACTCAATTATGAGTAGAGATGTTCTGTTGATGAGCTGGTATAACCGTGCTACGCATTATCATAATTAATTTTTAAGTTCAATTATTTCATCCATCTAGCTAGAGCGTTTGTGGCGATTTGTAGGTGATTGATCGCTACTAATAGATTTTCGTTTCTTACTAGCACTCTTACGGTGTCGTGCATATAAAGCCAGATCCGCAGTGAAAAAGATATTAAAAAGTATTGGACCCAGGATACTCTCCTGGACCCCAGCTCTAATATCAATACTGTAGCGTAAATTTTAATTACAATAGTTCTATTGTCGAAAAATTAAAACAGGATTGCTTTTGGATATTCTAGGAATTGCAGTTTAAAAATCTTATATTTAAGGCTTTTTGTCCATACACGGTCAAAAGCTTGTACTAAATCCACGAAACGCGTCACTGTGAATTGTTTGTTTTCATCTCCTATTTCAATTGTCTTGACGATTCTTTAGAGCTGATGACATGTAAAATATTCCATTTTGAATCCAAATTGGAGCTTTGATAGTAGCTCTAATGTCTCGAGTTTATTACAGAGCCAGGTGTGAAAAAACCTTTTTGATCAATTTCGACAGTATAGTTAGAAGACTAATAAGCTGATAACTAATAATACCTTTCTTGTTTTTACCAAGTTTGTAAAAAAATAGAATTTGAACATATTTCCACTGATGTAGGAAATAGCCAGTCCTTAAATAAGCACTAAAGAGAGTTGCTAAGTATGCTAAAGCTTTGCGATTTGTTTAATGGATGTGTTTTGATTATTGCAGCTATTTTTTTAGGTAAGATTGGCTTCATCTGTTCTCTAGCTAACAGTTGGTGGGTTTTAATGTGTCCGGCAGTAATATTTGCAAAGCAAGGATCACGATGGTTATAAGAGATAAAGATTTGTTCCAGGTGGTCGGCAAGTTCGTGACATTTTTCTAAATCTGTGTTATATATCATACCATGTGATGTTATGGTAGGTATTTCTTGTGATATATAAGATATTCCTCGGGGTTTTCCATAATCCCCGATCGTCTGGCTCAAGGGTGTTAATAAACTTTTGGTAAGCCTGAATTTTGTAGTTGTCCAGTTTCTGTTTAATTCGATGAGACAAATTATTAAGCATATTTTTAGTTATCTTATTTCTGGTGCGTTACCATTCCCTACGGAGTTGACTTTTGTTTTATTAAATTGATTATGTGTGAAAGTGAAGTTCTAGGAATTGCAGATTTTCTTTTAATTCTTTTCAGAGTAGCTGCTTGGACGCTTTTTCTTGTACTTGTTATTTCAGTTATTGTCTCTATTATTTCATCTGTAGTTCGGACATCATTGTAATATCTAAGTCAACTATTTTATTGATTAATTTAGTTTTATTTGGTCTGTGGGAGGGGGTTGTAGTGAATGAGATTATGACCATAGATGATCTGAGTCAAGCTCAGTGTAAACTATTTGAGAGATTATTAGAGTAAAATTTTTTCGTACAACTATATCCAAAATATCTGGTAGGTGGTCTGTCCAGTAGGAGAAATAAGTTGGCTCTTTCGGGGTCATTATCTAGGGAGCGTGCGCTGTTGCAATGGTATTAAGCTTTATTCCAGCTGGGTTGTTGGATCTACAGCTACATAGGGTATTTTTAGAGTTTAGATCTCCAATCAGTAGAGTGGTTTCTGCACTATTAAATATTTCATATAGGTCAGTATCCAATAATTGTTTGTTAGGTTATCGATAAACACTAATAATTTTGCCGTAGGTGCCGTCCTGAGTTTTAATTTGATTGCAACCGTCTCCTGATTAGTTACATTCGTTTTTGGTGCGTCATGTTGTATAATTCCTGTTTTATAAAAATAATTACTTTTCTGAAAGAGAATCTTGCTACTCTGTCAGCTCGGTAGCAGCTGATGCTTTGAAGTTGTTGGTTGACGTTAAATGTGTTTTCGTGATACATGTTACATCTATGTTGTGTTTTGTAGGAAAATTTGTAAATAAGGTTTGTTGGGACTTAATGCCATTAGCATTCCACTTCAGAATATTTAAATAATTTTTGTAGAAATTATGATCTCTTTAGAAGAAGAGGCAACAAATTATTTAACAAATATTTGATTTGAACTAGTTAGGGTTATATTAATTTGAGAAGTTAGGATTTTTTGGACTACTGGTGCGGTATTTGAAGAGTCTGCTGTTGGCTTTCAGGATTGATTGAGGTGAGGTAGACTATTGCAATTTTTGATAAGGTGGGGGAAATTGCTAAGGTTAATTACTGGAGATGTTTGGTTACTTTTTATTGGTGGGTTATTGCTAGTTGTTTTTAAAAAAACTTTAATTGTTGGAAAGCTTTGCAGTCTTTGAAGTTGACTGGATTGTTGACGCAGATAGAGGAAGTATGTTTATCTTTATCGCAGTTGATATACGTATGACTGCCTAAGCACTTCACCAATTTTGGCTGCAGGCGACAATAGTTCTTAGTGTGACCGTAGCGTTGGCACCTAATGGCGCTGAGGTGTATTTATTGTAGTTCAATCGTGACTAAAGAGTGGCAGATGTTGATTTTACAGATTTCGTTGATTTTATCATTGGTTGTTAAACGTACAGCACAGACCAGGGTAGTTTTTTCTATTAAGTAGTGTTGTATAACTAATTATTAGAAAATAGTACGCAGCTAGTTCTTGATTCAATTCTTGCTCCGATAAGCAAAGTGGTACGTTTCTAATGACTACTAGTAGCGGTTTTTCGTTTGAGTTTAGAAAATTGTGGAATGCTATCATATTTGATAAGTATAATTTGGCTAACGTTCGATAGGAATTCTGGCAGGAGAGATTAATTTTTAGTGATGCTCCACTGTGGCTAGTAGTAAAATTCTTCTCTACATATTCTTTGATGTCATAGATTACTTATTTGTGGTTAACTGGCCCATGTAGAAATATTGGCGCTATTTTAAATTTATTCTTGTTTTTACTTATTACAAAGGTTAGTCCGTTATCGTTTGTTGTTGAGTTGTCTACGGACGAGTCAAGATGTGTCAGTAAATAGTATTTATTTTGTTCTAGTAAAGATATTGGTTTCCATAGATATATTTTTTAAAGATCGCTAATAGGAGACGATAGAAGATCAGCGTTCCTCTTACTTAATGACATTGTTCTACTCTCCCAAGGGGGCAATAAATATAAGCTCGATTATTTCAAACTTATAAAAATTACCTGGAAGGACCGTTGAATTATTGCAAAATTGTGAGTAGCTGTTGGCTGATAGAATACTTGGGGTCGTGTTATCACTGAAGTCACTGCTCACAAATGCGACTGTTCCGCTAAAATGCTCGCACCAAACTCACTTTAATTTTATTTAATTTTCTGTAATTATATTAAATGTATATATTAGATTATAATTTTGTAAAAAACGTATATTTCATTGAATAGAATTACATTTTTAAAAGGCTTATTAATCTGTCATTTTATAAACTTACTTTAAAGATACCTGTTTAAATAAATGTTTGTAGCATATATCAATTGAAGTCATAATGATAATTACCCCTAAATAGCTTCTTGCAGCAATTAAGCACATTTATTGGTAGAATATAAAAGATAACTTAAGTATATTTGCCCAGTTGTTCGTTTGGATAGATTCTTATAGCTGGATCTTATAAATATCTAAGCCTAAATCTTGTTTAGGAATTTTCCTCAGATTTTAACTTAAAATGCTTCTTTGTTCTGAGGCTGATATGATTAGCCCTTATTGGGAAATTTGTTGAATTTTCTCATTATATTATTCAGTCTGAGTGCGGGGTCGACATATTTTACTATTGAAAACACAAAAAATATTTGTTGACAAAATATAAATATAAATATTGTTAAATTGAGTTAATAATAATAAATTAAATGGAATTAATTGTAAAAGATTTTTTTGTAAAATAAAATGTTTATTTCGAAAAACTATAAACACGAGTTATTCGAAGTGCTGGCTATAGCTACCTACAACTTTTTTCCATCCTTCAATAGTCGGATTCTCCAAAATAGTTCCTCCAGACCCATTTTTGAAGCGCTGCTCAGAAAAGCCATGCGTCATCGATCGAGACGAACGGTAATTAGGAGATGTGGTGAATACGACAGGTAAAGTAGAACATCCCATCGAAGTATTTAAAAATAGTATTTGACTTGTTTTGTAGCATGTGGCCGAGCGTTGTCGTCCTAGAAAATCACTTTTTGGCGTATTCCGGTCGTTTTTCTTTCAACGTTCGGTTCAATTTGATCACTTGTGATCGACAGCGATCTCCAGTGATAGTTTCGTCTTGTTTCAGCAGCTCATAAAACGTTACGCTCTTCTGATCTCTTTAAACGCAGAGCATTACCTTCGAACTGTGGATGTTTCGCTTTGCCGTCGACATTGAGATCGATGATAATTTGTCTTTTCTACGTTTAGAGTTCTCTTAGTGAATCCGTGTTTTATTACCAGTTACAATACGATGCAAAAACCCATTTCTTTTGTGTTTTTAAAGCATGAAGAACCAGGTGGAAAAACGTCTCTTGGCTTTAATTCGTGTGACACCCAATTTACAAACCTAATGATGGTGTTTTGACATGAAGTTGATTACAGTATGCACTAATGGCAAAAAATACTAGTAAATTTTTTAAATTAATTTCAATCTTCAACATATCACTTTCACTAAAATAAAATTATTAACCGGATGTGATTTTGGTAATTGTTGAATGCCTTTTAACACTCGTGCTCTATGTTTTTTCCACTGTAATATTCCAGTATAATTAAGCTTGTGGAATCTTCATAGTTAAGTTATTTTTAGCTAAATAAAAATATGTGTAGTGATTAGTCAAACTTTTATTTTATCGCAACACAAAAGACCATATATATCAATCAAACCGTTTAAAAATAATCTAAAAACGGATGCCTATCTTAATCTTTGCACTTTACTTTGAATTTGTCTTAGTTTACTTAAATCAAATTATTGAAGGTTCAGTTGGGCGATAATCAAGTGTAGCTTGCTAAGATTTAAACTGTTCTCATTTAAGAACAATATGATATAAAGGAAACAAAAAAGATAAATATTTTATATAACGGTTATGGCTTTGTAGCTTTTATTAATTAGCTTACAATATTATGTACTATGTTTAGACTTTAGTTACCTATAAATTTAACAATTAATTTGTTTTAAGATTTTTATGCTAGTATGGATTATAAAATAATGAAATAAAAAGAAAACCCTTGCCATTTACTTTCTTTTTACTTAGTCTATATCGTTTAGCAACTAGCTAATACTTTAAATTTAGAGCAGCAAATGATCTTGTGCCAGGCGTTCTGCTAATCGAGCTATACTGATACTGATACCACCAGTACTACTCCGCTCAGCACGGCAATTAGAACGTGCTTTCGGCATATCTAGTTAAAACTTAAATTAGCACGTAGTAATGGGAGCGATTAATTATTAACCCAAAGCGTGTTACGTATTGACAGCTGCGAATTTCCAGTAAATTTAGTATTGTCTAAAATAAGCGTAAGATTGCATAAGAGTATGTATGTCTAAATTTATTATGTTGAGATTGTGCTTTCCACTGTAATAAATATTGTGTATAAAAGTAACACCAATTTTTTCCTAGATTTTAGATCATTAATTGATATTACTAATCATATTACAAAATACTAACAAATTTAAAACTTTAGAAATATTCAATTAATTATGTTGGGTGAAGTAGTTAACGCAATTTGTTAATTTTTGTAAAACATTTTACTATATAAATTTATATATATATACATTTAGCTGCAATGCAACTCATTTTATAAGATTTTTTAAATCAATCTCAAACATTAACAAATTAAAAATCAATACATAGAATACAATTAATGGCAAAAATTAAACATTAAATCCAATGCATTATGCCAAGGTACAACGGAATAATAAAAAAACCTCAGAAACATTACTCTTTCTATTGTTAAAAAATTACGTAAAGCGTGTTTTAACAAGCGGTTGGTGTTTCGTTAATAAAATATTATTTTAAATTCCATTTGTCGCCAGATCAACAGAAATTAATTAAGAAAGACAGAAGAGCGGTTACGATAAAAGTTTAATTAGAAATAATTTAATTGTTTAATTAATGTTGACATTATGTCCTGGAGTAATTTGCGTTCAAGCCTTATAATACTATTTTATAAAGTTAGTAATAAGTTGGACTACTGTACCCATTTGAATTTATAATACGCTTTTCTACATATTTTTGATAAATTGATTGATAGATAGGACACCTAGCTCTTCATACAGTTTGTATTGCAAACATACCAAAATGTATTTACAGTAATTTTTAGTATTTTGTTTTGAAGATGTTGTATTTTCTATATTTTCGTTTTGGAAGTGGTAAAACAGAGATGCATATAAAGCAAGACGTTTATATATTAAAACTGGGTATTCAGTTGTTATGGTCAATTTTTGATTTATTATTATATATGTATGTACATATATAAGCCCGTCCACTAATTTTCGAAGATATTTTTTGGCCTCCACGCCCTCCAGATCCAGAGATATGAATTTTTGAAAATTGAAAATTACCCTTATTTTGCTGTTCTTAAAAAATTCATATCTCGGGAAGTTTGGGTCAAATCGGGCTCAAATAGGACGCATTTTTTTCGTCTGTGAGTCTACTTTGATACCATCTGGGTCCGGTCTATTTGAACGTGCCTCTCTTTTCTTGGCAGCTTGAAATTCGAGAACATAAAAACAGCAAATTCTTTCATCTTGAAAATGGACCCAGATTACAGCAACAGCGCGAAAACATTTTAGACGTAATAGGCATGAAAGTAGGCTCATAGACGAAAAAAATGCGTCCTAGTTGAGCCCGATTGGACCCAAACTTTCTCAGATACGAATTTTTAAAAAATGGCATTTCCGCGAAATTCGAGTTTTTTCCGGTTTTCTAAGTGTCACCAATCGCGCCTGGCCGACTCAAATACTTTGAAAAGTGGGGGAATTGTTGTTTTACTAGAATACAATGATTTCTTAATAGTTTTATCCTTGGTCCGAACTTGTAGCATGCGCGATCGCCACTGCGCAAATTGTTCTTTTCGAAGGGAAAATAAACGGAAATTATGGGAATTTCTGAATTATACGGCGAGTCAGGGGCTCAAGAAGGGTTGAAAAAGGTCGAAGTCAGTGCAAAATACTCTTTTGACAGATTAAACGGTGATAGAACCTGATTTTAATAATCTTTCGACACCTTAAACCATTGTTTACTGTAGTCATTTTTTAAAACAATTACGCTCTGCTAGTCGCACATATTACAAATTTGTCTTGAATTTGGCTGTTTTCTCACACATTGTAATGAGAGAAGCTCGTGTATCTTGTTTGGTATCCCAGAATTTTTACTTGATCTCTGTTCTGTCCCAGGAAATCTCAAAATCATCCAGCACTTGCGTAATTCCGAGAATCCCTGGACATTCACCGCATCGATGGAGCATACAGTCTATGTTATCTGAATCGCAAGTTGCAGCTGCTATCAAATCACAATAATTGATCCTTTTATTCAGTGTTTTTCGTGTTCGACATAGACAAAAATGTTGTGAGAGCCTGGATCTCCAGCATAAATACATTCTTCAGGTACCAAACTCGCAAAGTGAGAAAATGTTGGTACGTTTTTATCCCCTTTATAATCTCGCAGAAAGTCAGAGTGTAAATCGCGTAGTGTTTAGAGGAGCAGACGCTTTTGTTTTACTATTTCGACCATCGACCCCGTTTCATCTCGAGCCTTCCTTATCAAATTCTGTTTCTTCCCTGGACATATCTATGAATTTTTGGGATCCAGAATATAACCCTATAATTTTTTCCAGTGCTTGAGAAATTTTAGAATGTTTTTTTCTCGGTGGATTTTCTAATTCACCTGTAGATATGAAAATGTGGAATTAAACCAATTTTCTAGACAATAATCTTACAACTTTCATCATGAAGAACTTACCATTTTTCTGCAGCTTCCGTACTTTATTGAACATATACGAAGTACATTTAAAGTACTTTGGACATAAATCGAAACTCCAGTTACTTGGAACAAGTAAAAGAAGGGATATCTTGTCGGAGATTGTTGAATTGCTGTCGAATTTTCTTTGCAATTCTGTCAAAAGTTGATGAAAAGAGACACTGTCTTGGGTGGAACTGCCAGTAACCAGTGGCATAATTGAATTTAGATCAAGATTAAAAGCATCTTTTATTTGACGAATTAATTTTGCCTGAACATCAGTTAAAAAATGGACCACAAGTTCTTCTTTTCTGGGCAAAGAAACCCGTGATAATTCAAGATCAGGCATTCCAAGTTCTCGACAAACGTTTCTGAGAGTCGATCGTGCCTGGCTACAAGTCAGAAATTTAGTACCACCTGAACTTTGCGATGAACTAGAAGGATAAGTCTCAAGATCGCTTATTCCTTTAATTGGAGTATCTACTCCACTCGCAACAGTCCTTCTTGGCCTTAGACCATCCGTTCTCACAACATTGTTATTGTGGCCCTCCGCGACACTTTCAGTAACTTTGTGCTCACACCGTTTACGTATTTTATTCCCTGGAATCAATCTCGTTTCCGTTGCGTTACAACATTTTTGACTCAATTCTAAGGTAATAATGCGCAAATCACTCCGAACAGGTTTTTTATGAGTTCCGTATGGATCGCAACATTTTCTCCTTTCAGCCGTATTATTATCGACAAACTTGTTCTTGTGCCTTTTACATATGTACTCACTTTCATAAGCACTCAAGTTACTGTTTAATCTCAAATTGAGGATATCCAATTGTTCGGTATCGAATTCACTTAAATAACCAAAATTATAAGGTTTAGAACAACTGTCGTTCAGGAATTTCCCGATAGCACACATCATTTCCAGTACAGCCATTGTTCACTTACTTTTCCACTAAGACACGTTACACTTATACAACATAACCTTACAATGTTTAGCCTTGTATGGCGATAACACAAGAAACTGACAAACTGAAAACTGAGGAATGGCCATCCACTCCCCGTAGAAGACTTATTCAAGATTTGAAATACGTATATCGTAGTATTCTGAAATTGTTTGAATGAAGTCGCAACACTGAGGCGACATGATAATTGAAAAACTTCAGAATTCGAATTTCACCCAACTTAGCAGACGGACTTACACTGGCTGTCAGCGGGAGTAATATGTGCGACTAGCAGAGCGTAATTGTTTTAAAAAATGACTACAGTAAACAATGGTTTAAGATGTCAAAAGATTATTAAAATCAGATTCTATCACCGTTTAATCTGTCAAAAGAGTATTTTGCACTGACTTCGACCTTTTTCAACCCTTCTTGAGCCCCTGACTCGCCGTATAATTCAGAAATTCCCATAATTTCCGTTTATTTTCCCTTCGAAAAGAACATTTTGCGCAGTGGTGACCGCGCATGCTATAAGTTCGGGCCAAGGATAAAACTATTAAGAAATCATTGTATTCTAGTAAAACAACAATTTCCCCACTTTTCAAAGTATTTGAGTCGGTCAGGCGCGATTGGTGACACTTAGAAAACCGGAAAAAACTCGAATTTCGCGGAAATGCCATTTTTTAAAAATTCGTATCTGAGAAAGTTTGGGTCCAATCGGGCTCAACTAGGACGCATTTTTTTCGTCTATGAGCCTACTTTCATGCCTATTACGTCTAAAATGTTTTCGCGCTGTTGCTGTAATCTGGGTCCATTTTCAAGATGAAAGAATTTGCTGTTTTTATGTTCTCGAATTTCAAGCTGCCAAGAAAAGAAAGGCACGTAAAAATAGACCGGACCCAGATGGCATAAAGTAGACTCACAGACGAAAAAAATGCGTCCCATTTGAGCCCGATTTGACCCAAACTTCCCGAGATATGAATTTTTTAAAAACAGCAAAATAAGGGTAATTTTCAATTTTCAAAAATTCATATCTCTGGACCCGGAGGGAGTGGAGGGCAAAAAATTGGAGGATTTTATTTTTTCACTACCTACTTTTAGCTCCTCGCGCACCGTATCTTCGAAAATTATTGGACGGGCTCATATATATATATATATATATATATATATATATATATATATATATATATATATATATATATATATATATATATATATATATATATATATATATATATATATATATATATATATATATATATATATATATATATATATATACTTGCCTTAGCCTATTATAGCTTTAATTAAGTTTTAGGTTTGCATGACGTTTCCTGCTTAATTAAAAATTTAGATACCACTATTCTAAAAATTAAGTTGATGTCAACTAAGTTTAAATTTGATGATCTGACCAGCATAATAATAACCAATGCTGAAAGGCAGCCGAAGATAAAGCTAATTGGAAAATATATTAAAAGAATCTTTGATATGACTAAATAAATGTTATTCATAAACAATGTAAATCCTCTAAGCATCCTATAGGGATGCAGTCAAAGATCCATAGGGCTTTAAACTGGAAAAAATTGCTATAGCAAATTCTTACCAAATCCTGGTACCTGAAGACTACACATTACCCTTACTTAAATGATCACCACCATGATATATTCTGTAATATCTTACAAAACATTTTTAAAAATTCTGCCTCCCAAGGTGTTATAAACAAATTCTATTCTAATCACTTTTTGGTATTGTTACCGTTTACCATCAAGTTAGCTATGAGTTGGTGCACTGAAAGCTAATAAATGACAAAATAGACTGGAACAGCTTTAAAAACTCATCGAACACTAAACTACTCTAGTTAACATGACTACAGGCAACTAAAGACATCGAATAAGTCATAAATAATTTTGCCTCAACAATATAAGATAATGTAAAACTGTACAATTTCAAGAAGAAAACTACAATTATTTTCCCAGGCACATGAGACTTAATTAAAACGGAAAGCCAAATTCGACGCAAGTAGCAAAGAACTTAAAAACAAACAATGCATAATAAATTCAATAAAAGTATGAATAAGACTACTAGTTATTTTTAATGTTATGCATAAGGTAGTTGCGTTGTTGTTGTATATTTAACTCATGCTGGTTTTAAAATACAATAATTTTTAGTGTAGCCGCACTATTGACATCTGTGAATACGTGACAAATTACGATTTTTTTCTAGCAACTCTGAATAACTTTCAATAAATATATTTGTTTCGCGTACCCATTTTTGGTATGTGCAACTGCACACATTAGTAGAGGATTTTTATTTTTAGTGTATACATGTGTTGGAGCATAAGGGATATTGAAGCGCAAGTTTTAGCCTTTTCCATCCAAATGTCAACCTCACCTTTGCGCTGGTGTACCCTATTTCTCACAAACGAAACTCTGAAGACCGAGTAATGGAGGTATAGCCACAATACTAGTGATGAAGACAAATAAAATGGTACCATAGACAAGATAAAGCAGCAACAATAATGTAATGATAGAATCTTCTCGAATTAAATATTATGGTGTTCAAACAGTCTCCCAATCGGATCTCCGGGTGGTGACAACTAGAGAAGATCTCAATGGTAAAACATAAAACAAGAATACTATAAATATCGGAACGTAGAAAATAAGAACCCTTCTTAAAACCTAAAAATTAGAAAACGTAAAATTAGAAATGAATAGACTAAAGATAGATATCATAGGCATAAGCAAACATCGCTGGCTACAGCATGGAGACTTTTGGAGTGAAAACCACAAAATAAAATAGATCTTTGGGGTAATTGGAAATATATACGAAGCAGGGGAATTACCATCAGATTTTACAAAAATATAATAATTCTAATACTCAAAAAAGGCAACTCATGTCAATGTGAAAATTGCCGTACAATCGGTCTGACTACACATGGATCAAAAATACTTATCCGAATATACAAAAGAATTGATCAAAGAATAGAGGAAATTATAAAAGAAGATCAATTCAAATTCAGAAAAGGTAAGGGAACTAGGAGAGCTATATTAACGCTCAAACTAATTGTGGAAAAAATAATTAGAAAAGACATATAAACTTACATAGCGTTTATAGATTTGGAAAAAACTTTTGATAACGTAGATTGGCACAAGATGTTTCAGACGCTAAGAACTATTGAAATAAAGCACAAAGACGGAAGAATAATACACAACCTCTATAAAATTAAAATTAAACGATAACAATTAAATGCGAACAAAGCCAGAAAATTTCCAATATCAGAAAGGAAGTACGATAAAGTTGTACACTATCTCCACCCCTTTTAAATGTATATATATATATATATATATATATATATATATATATACATATCACAGGTGTGACATCTATATATAAAAACAAACGCTATTCGAATGCAACGTTGTATCAAAATTTCAAAGCAATCGGTGAAGGACTTTAGGAGATTTAAGATTTTGAAAAAACAAAAATTTACATTTTTATTTATATAGATATAGAATAAGCACTAAATGATATAGAAGAAAAAATGGACTTGGGAATAATAACACAAGATAAAAAGATTGAGGTGCTGCGTTATGCCGATGATATTGCAGTGATTGTAGAAAACGAAATAGACCTAGATAATGCCCTAAACGAAAAACAACGAATTTAAAAAAAATTATAAAACAAAAATAAATAAATCAGAGACAAAGATAATGGTATACGGAAAACATGGGCATGGACATACTGTAATACAAATAGAGGGTGAAAGGATAGAAAAAGCTAACGAATTGTGCTGTCTGGGGAGCATTATAACGACGGACGGAAAATGTAAACCAGATATAAATAGCAGAATAATACAAACTTATTGCCAGTTAACAATTTTTCGGTCGAGACAAACCGTTTTTGATATTCCATATTTAGTTCGCGGAAAGAAATTGTTCAAAAATAAATAAAATAAATTAACTATGTTTGATAATAAAATCATTGTTAAATTAACTAAAGGAATTCTTATTTTCATTATGAAGACTATACTACTAAACCCGATTAAGGTCGTATTTAACTGAACTGATTTTTCCTCACCATTACTTTGAAGTATAATTGTGGCTCTATTTCTGCAGCAACCTTATTATAAAAAACTT
The DNA here is from genome assembly GCA_036346155.1 of Sinelater perroti. Taxonomy (NCBI): domain Eukaryota; kingdom Metazoa; phylum Arthropoda; class Insecta; order Coleoptera; family Elateridae; genus Sinelater; species Sinelater perroti. Next base: position 48,275,958 of record JARFIY010000001.1, read on the forward strand.
TTTACCGTCACATTTCTTACAGCAGATTTGGTACAATTTAAACAAGAACCAACTTTTGTGCTCTAATTACATCAAGAATGATATACTAACTTGTAAATTTAATTATAAATAATGCTATCAGAATTTTCAGCAAACATTTCTTTTTGATGGGATACACTATCAGCACTGCAGCTGCTTGAAGTTTATTGTACTTTCGAATATATAACTTTAATTCTACGACGTTGCATATATCCATGAGTTTTCAATGAGACTTCAACTCACCTGCGCGCTAGATTTCCTAACAGAGCAGCATTTGCTTGTAACAAATCGACTACAGCGACGGCTCTTTGAAAGTATACTTAGTGAAAGAGCTATTTTTCCTTTATAATAAGTAACTAAATACAACTGTTATTAAAAAAGTGTATTGCATTTGATCAAACACATATCTGTCTGTATTTCGTGTTGATTTTTTTACTTTGTGAATTACGCAGATACTAACACTTTTTTAAATACTACTTATACTATTTCTTATAATACTAAAAATCAGTAGCCGTAAAATTTTTTTCACTTTGACGTCAGTAAACTTGTTTTCACTGTAAATCAAAAATTGTTACCGTAAACTGTTTCTTCTCAAACATATTTTCCTTCCTACTCCTTAATACTCTCTGTCTTAGAATTACTAAGAAAGTAGTAAACTCTAGGCATCTTAATCATCTTTTTGAAAACCGACTTTTTTAAAAACCAGTAATAAAATTAAGAAGAAATAAAATAGAAGAATTTACTAAAATATTCAATAAAATTTTTAAATTAAAGATTTACATGAGAGCCAATGCCCCTTAAAAACATTTAAATACTCTTTGTAGTTAACTAAATTTGCATTTAATTTAAAAATTTAAATTTAATTAATTAATTATTCATTTTGTTTTATTTTAAACTTTAACAATGGTTATTACGATATTGGCTCCCGAAATAAGTGTTGTTACACTAAGTTTCTAAGAATAAAACAACTAGGAAGTTATACAATGTAAAGTTTAAATGTTGTTATCTTGCACAAAACAAATATTTAAAAATTCAATTTCTATTTATATGTCATGTTCCGAACATTTTTACGCCCGTCTCTTACTTAAATACAAATACTGAATCAATGGCTGACCAATTAAAAGGCCTCAGTATTTTGAAAAAGTAATAGAAACAATATTAATGTATTCATTGTAACTATATAAATGAATAAATAAGTTTTTTCCTGTAGAAATTTATTGCAATAAGTATTTCAACAAAGGGGCCTGAGCTCTTGTGTTTTCCATCTACGACCCTATCAATATCTGAAATGAGACATTCCTGTCTATGATCTACTGTATTGCAATCTATTGTTGAGGTTAATATTTTTCTGAAATATTTTGTATTTTACAGGAACACTTTTACATACTGTTTAGCATAAAATTGTAAATAAAAATTTGACTCATTTTTCAACTATATAAGGATATGCTAATATTTTTCTGTAAATTTACGTTTCACACTCATTTATTGAAGTGTCATTTATTATTCTTTAAAATATGTTACTTGCACAAAAATACTGTTTTTAATTTATATTATGAATATATCTGACTACTCTGGTATAAAAATCTGTTATAATAAAATTGTAAAATTGTACACAAGTCGCAGAATTATTTTGAATCGGTAATTCAGCAAGTAAAGTTATGTATTTAGCGTAACAACTGCAGTATGTGGTACGGATTAACCTGCAGTATGTCGTATGATTCCTTTTTCAGAAAGCGTGCCACCGGTGTCTGTCTAAATTATTAACTGGAAAACATTTTCCAACATTTTTATTATCTCAAACTAATCCTGAGCTATTCTCATACATTTGATTTTACCTGAACTTATCTCGAAAGATGCACTTTACAAATAACTAATATATGTAGCATTTGAGGTATACGAATAGCTAAGACACCGATCCAAGGATTTTTTACAGCAGATGCAATAATGTACTTTATATATAAAACTAAAATAATTTTCTATAAGCTTTTTAAAATTTTATTATTTTATTTTCTTTTACACTTTTTATATGCCCAGGTGCGCAAATTCTTTATAGTTAAAAATATTAATTTATAAACAACCACGTCCCATTCTTTAAAATAAGACAATTACACAAAATTAATTACAGAACCTCAGGTAACTGGATCATGCATAAATATTGCAGGTGAATACGAGAAGGCTAGTGGTTACACATATATTATGTACAATTGCGAGAATCATTAGCGTAAACGAGTATCATTAATCATACCTATTTGAGGATGATCATTTCTGCTGCAGCACCTCTCTTTGTGTTCCTGTCGTTCTCCTACTCGGAATAATTTTATGATGCCACCTTAGCATAAAATTAGGATAAAATATGATTTATCTACATTTTTAAACGGTTCTAATTAAATGTTAATAAAGTATTATTATTATTATTAGATATAATAAGAAAATCGAAATACGCAATTCTTAGTGTAGTTAGTTCTAGCTGATCTTGTCAATAAAATACGTCAAATTAATTCAGTTTTGTAATTTTTTCGCTTTATATTTATGTTTGACACTCATCCCACTATTAATAATTTATGCGCAGAAGAATACGTACACCTACAAAAATTAACATAAACTGTTATTTCTATTACTACTGTTAACTAATATTCATGCATATTTAGTATTTTTTTCTAACACAATTTAATTTTTTCTGCAATTGTTTAGATTATGGAGCGTTTTATGATTGCTACATATATGATTACTTATAAAAAATCAAGAAAAAATTTGTAATTAAAATATGACACACACACACAAAGTTTGGTAGGAATGTTGTTTGGCGAGGTATGCATGGGGTTGGGAAAAGTTTGTTGGTTTAAGGGTATTGCGTAATTGATGGTGCTGGTTAATAAGATATTTCCATATGATGGCTAAAGTTGGCTACCATTTCTTATGTTTAGGCATTGTGGGCGTTTTTCTATTTCAAGTCCCTCACGTATTATCCTGCTGGTAAAATGAAAAATAATTTTAGACTTTTTGCAAGATGGAAACGCATACATTTTTAACTGGATCGGCTTTTTCTCTGGATTGGGAACATTACACAATTTAATTTGGTTCTAAATCATAATGAACTTAAGCATAAGCCGCCCATGAAAAATACGTAATACGGAAAGTTGAATCAATGTAAAGTTTATGCGCTTGTTCATAATGTACACCCCTAATTTTTACGTTTTACATAAGTTGAAATTGGTTCAACTTTACGTATTTTCAACGAACTTAAAAAGTTCGTTACTGAATTCTATATGTCTGTCGGTCTGTCTGTCTGTCTGTCGCTGTCACAAAATTATGGATTTTTTAAAATTTTAAAATGGATTCTTATAGGAAATTTTACGCTGATTTCAAAATCGAAATCAAAAAGTTTCAATCTCGAATAGTTTTCGAGATATTCGACTTTGAATTTCGGGAAAATTTTCGACATTACGATTTTAAATGTGATTCTTATAGGAAATTTTACGCTGAATTCGAAAATGAAGTCGACAAAATTGTATGTCGAATAATTTTCGAGATATTCGATTTCGAATTTTCCCGAAATTCGAAATCGAAATCGAAAAGTTTTTTTAAGTTCGTTCTGGGATTGCTTACAGAGCAATCTCTTCGCCGGCCCCATGTTTTATATTTAGTTGCAATAGTTTTTAATTTTTTCCTACATTAATGTTGGCAGCAGTAACAAAATGTTTGTTTTTATTCTAAAACTGCATAGCCTTCCTTTAGTGTTGTAAATATTTTTGGCTTTGTTTTTACAGCGAATAGCGAACTATTAATTAATTTAGTAAATATACATCTGTTCCTACACCATAAAAATGATAACAGGTACAAAGGCAACATAACTATTCAAAATGCCTGAAAGACATTGCTGCCGCTACTTTGATTGATAATGCGCAACTTCCAAATGTTTACATAAGGCTTAGGTGCTTTAGACGTATTTCTTATGGGCGGCATATGTTTATGTCTGTTACAATCGAAGCTCAGATCGACGGAAGTAAATCAAATTTCCGTGGTAGATGCGCTTTTTTTCGGCAACGATAACTGCCGCTCGTCTATTCGCCAAATTTCATGTCAGCCGTCTTTGTTTACTTTATGTTCAAATGTATATATATATATATATATATATATATATATATATATATATATATACGAACAGTTTGGATTACAAACAAATTGAATGATCAAAGATTATCATGTTCGGACAACAAACACATATTCGGATAAATAACACCTTAGAGTACTTTTTTAAATTGTATTTTACTCAAATAACTCAAATTGCCAAATTAATAAGGAAAATCATTTACAAAAGGAAGTGAATTAAAAGAGATGTAGTTTGTCTGGCTATTATTCAAGAAAAAGCTAAAGAAAACAGAAAACTGAAGAAACAAGCTCCACATTTGTAACAGGATAGAGAATCAAGGCTACCACTAGATGGTTTGCAAAGTTTAAAAGGAGATACAGCATTAGGCATGTGGTAATGCATAGTGAGTCTATTAGTGCAAATAAAGGAAAGTTCTGTTTTAAATTTAAAGAACTCATTTAAAAAGAAGGATATTATTTGCAAAAAATTTTTAATTGTGATGAAACTGGTGTAGTTTAGAATCCCATGCTACTGTACTTGCATCACAAAAGATAAAAAAAATATTTTTACAAGTTCCATTCAAAAAATGGCTTCTTAACGTTTATGCCCTAAGCATTAAGAATTACTTTTAGACCAATGAATTGCCATGAAAAACACTATTGTGTTTTACCAATGCACGAGAATACCCACAAAATCTTGAAGATATTTTGCTACAAGACTTTCTCTAGCTGACAGTTTAGTTTATGTCTCCAAATACTATTTCGCTGATACAGCCAATGAATTAATCAAGGTCTTAGAATGACACCCAAACCAGGTTGAGGTCAACAGGCTTAGGGATTTCTACAACAACTATGCTATTAATCAATTCCGAAAAATACTAAAGGAGAAAGAAAAGCAATTGGCATTATGCAGATTTTTTAACTCCCCGCAAACAGAAAAAAGATTGATAAAATTGCAATATTCTTTATGTATTTATTAGTGTTTAGAAAACTATAAGCAGTTATAAACAAAATTAAGTTTAATTAATTAGTTTATAAAAGACAACTAATTCTAATAGATATAGATCCGAGAAATTTTAGCATATAAAGAAAGTAGGATTAATAACAAGGGACTCAAAACACGAGACTAAAGTTTGAATTAACAGAATATCAAAAAACAAAATTCATCATTTAATAATAAGCTACTTAAGCTACACAGGTAAACGATCATCAGAAAAAAATCATCTATCTCTTTACTATGTGAATATTTATGTTTAGTAATTTCAGTTTTCAAATATTTTGAATAATCTCATTCTCAATATAGCGATAGGTCTACTATATCTGTCATAGTTTTTTGCGTTACTGAGTTTCCAAAAATTTATAATTTTCACTATGATTTTTCTATTATTAGACTGAAACAATACATAGTTGTTTTATGTGAATAAATTAAGAACCAAAACTTTTTTAAAATAAGCATTAACAATATATGACATAGTATTCCAAAGTTAATAAGTTTACGTTGGGTTATCTTTTATAATTTCTGTTAAGTATGTAATATTTCTAAATTTACAAATAACTTACATTATCAATAACAATTGAAATATTATGAAATTGCATTTAAGTGTCCATTAAAAATATTAAACAATAATACACTCTTATAAAATTAAAAATAATTATTAAAAATACCATTGTTGAATTGATAACCGTAAGCAATGTCACTTCTAGTTAATACCGTACAGAATTACAAACACTGAAATCAATTTAAAATTTTTAAATAAGCCTGTTTTAATAAAATACGCGCTATGAATAAAGTTGACTATTACACTAAAGATTGCATGAAAGTAATTTTAGTCACTCGGGAGGTTGTTTTATATCAATGTTTGGATTCTCAGCACTCCTGTAAAGACACTCGGCAAGGTGGAGAGAACAATAATGAACTTGCTTAATTTGAATTATGTATAAGACAAAACAAGCAACGTACCAGGACTCATTTGCATAGCAAGTGAAATGTGTGTTTTGTTTTACACTTACTCTAAAACACAATGTAGCGGAGAGAAGCGAAGAATGTTTCTAAAAAATGTAATCATTTAATTTTTTTAAATGTAACTTTTACATAATTTGGTACTTTTTTAAGATAAATGAACAACATTCTTTTTTAACACGTAAATTAAATTCTTATAATATTGGTACTGTATCTTTAATGTGCTTTAGCACTTATACTGCAACTAAAAGCAAATGATCAAGTTAGTAGTTTAAAAATATTTTATTACACAATTATTTACTTATTTTATTATTATTTATTATATATTATGATAAGTAAGTTCGATCAAAAAATTAGTAATGTTAAAAAGTTATGTAACTTTGCCTGCAGCTGTCATTAGGTGGATTGAATAGCCTATTGTCTGTTGTTGCCGATCCAGGCATGTATTAAGAAGTAAGATTGGGGTATGAGTTAGCTCTGTATATTCTTGTAAAAACAATCTTGCAAAAAACCTAATGCCAAACCGTGAAATAGAATAGGCAAACGCAAGAAAAACAGAAAATAAATTTTGGTCGTTCGAATATTCTGGATATTACTTAGTATCAAATACACAACAGCATTTAAAACTTTAACAGATTTACAATTAGATATAGATGTAGTTGTCAGTGCTGAGTGAAGCAAAAAAGCAAAAATATAGTAATGGCATAAGAGAAAATTACGTCTATTTTTATGGTGGAGTGGACAAAGACAAACGAGCCAAACATATCGTACCAGTGGCCGTACATATTGAACTTAGAAAATGCAAAAAAATGGACAGCTGTGAACGAACGCCTCATCACAGATCTATATTAAGATACAAAATTATTATAATAGGTGTATATCTATTTAATGTTGACATTAAGATAAGAAAAAAGAATTCTTTAAAAATTTGACGGAAAATGAGACGGAAACAAGAAACAAGGATGTAGTACTGATGGGTGATATCAATGGACACTTGGAAAGAAGAAAGAAAAATAATAATATCGGAGATGCCAAGCTATTCGCAAAAAGCCTGTTTTGCAACATGTTTTATTATTTTTCAACCATTAGCAACCATTGGCCTGGAGACAATGACATTGACGAGAAAAAGTATGGTAAGACTTAGAACTACTCAAAGGGCTATGGAGAGAGCTATGATCGGCGTCAGTCTCAGAGAAAGAATCAATCACGAAGAGATCAGAAGGAGAACCAAGGTGACGGATATAATCTCAAGAATACTAAAAATGAAATGGAAATGGGCTGGACACGTGGCACGGCAGGAGCCAAACCGATAGGACACAAAGATAATCCAATGGAGACCAAGACTTACAACGCGGAGCAGGGGAAGACTACAGAAAAGATGGACGGATTCAAACCGCAAGAGACAGAGACGCATGGATCAAACTTGAAGAGGCCTTTATTCAACAGTGGATAATAAGAGGCTGATGATGATGATGATGATGATTAGCAACCAAAATAAGCGGTTAAGACTCGTTTATTTGAAAGTGCTGATTTTTTATTAATTATCGTCAAAACAAACTGAGTGTTACATTTTTTTTCGCAAAACACCTATTTTTCAAATAGGGCTCCCGGACTATAATGTTTAAAGTATATATTAATAAAGCAATAAAACGGTAGTCTAAAAAATGCAGAATAATGACAGTCAAAATATTAGAAAAAGAAAATCTTTAGAGTTTATTATTTGCTGATTATCAAGTCATACGATAGAAAATGAGGATGATATAAAGTACATTTAAAAATTAGTAGAGAAATATGAAAAATTTGGTTTGAGAATGAACTGCAATAAGACAAAGTGCATTGTTATTGGAGCTCTAGAACAGGACTTTCATACAAAAATAAATAATTAAAAATACAAATGTACACCAATACCTTAAAGTTACACTAAGATCGTATTATAGAAATAACTTTACATCTGCTTTGCGAAGAACAAATGCAACGTTTTTATTTTGTCTTGAGGTTTTTAGGGTTTCTAATTTTGGATTTAATATTACATTTATGTAACATGGGTGTATGTAGCTCTTTGGCAATATTATTTCTAGCTTTATTGGCAGTTCGCATTTGACTTTCACAGTGCAAAGTTCTACACCGAGTGCTGAGAATGATACAAGGGCTATCAATATCTCTGGCCGGCAAATTACTGATATTACTAAGTATCTACAATTTTATTTATTTTACATATAACTTGGCTGCATTTATCAATTATTACCAAAATTACAATAAAAAGAATGACTTTCAATCAACCGACTAATTATTTCACGAGGCAAACACAACAGTAACCGGCATACCAAACAATGTACAACATGCCGCAACAAATATATCCTACACAAAATCAAATAATGCAGCCTCCAACTCATCCTTATTTATAGTCACAACGTATAACAAACCTTCAACCAATAAATTAAGTCCCCATTTACATAGAGCAATTATATCCCGATCTGCAAAATAACGATTGTCAAACCGTATCCAACAGGAAACGTAATCGAAGCACTAAGAAAACCGGACAAACAAACAAAAGGAATTCATACTGGTTAGGAGAAACAATAGAAACCACCAACAGATTTGATTTGCTATCGGAAGAAGAAGAAGACAATGACAGAACACAAGAACAAAATTAACTTACTACTAAAGTCTCACCGCCACCCCCAACCTTCATAGCAAAGGTCAAAAACATAAAACTATTAATAACACTCCTAAATAAAATTTCCAAAGACAATTACATTCTTAAAGCCCTAGGTAACGAACAAGTCAAGATACAGAGCAAGGTAAGCGAAACATACTCTACTATTATTAAACAACTTTCCCAAAAACACAGAATTCGAAACATATAAACCTAAACAAGAGAGGAACTTAAAGGTAGTTATTAAAAACATACACTACTCAGCAGACAAGCGAAATCAAGCAAGAACTGGAAAAGCTAGGACACACTGTAGTTAATATTTGGAACACTAAACATGGGATATTAAAAAAACGCTCCCAATGTTTATAGTGGAGTTGAAACAAAATGGTAACACTAAATAAATCTATAAAACAAAAATATTTCTAAATACAAGTGTAGTAGTAGAACCCCCATACGCCAAACGAACAATTTCACAATGCATAAAATGCCAACGTTTCGGATATACGAATAATTATTATCAACATACTTCCAGATGCGTCAAATTTACGCAGCATCCCATAGGTGAATGCCTCAAAAAAAAAAAAAAGAAACTATGAATGACAGTGTCCGATGCGTAAACTGTAACGGCGACCATCCGGCCAACTACTGTGGTTGTCTAATTCACAAATAATTACAAGCAAAGTTATACCGTCAACTAAAAAAAGATGACACAAAACTGCATAAAAGATCATACTTTCAATCCTAGGTAAACCAGGAACTTCAAACTGAGCTAATCAAGAGACAACACCAACTCCACCCATCTTACCAGAAAACACAACATCAAACAATACCACAAACTTAACAAATTAATGACATGGAAGAAATAAAGAATATGATTTAAATACACAAATGGGGACCATTATGAATCTCCTTACAAAGTTACTCAAGAAACTAACGTAATGGCACAATTACTTAAAATTGTAGCTTGGAACGCCAATGGGCTGAGCCAACACGTCCAAAAAATCAAAATAGTTCTTGAAGGCCACAACGTAGATATCCTTCTTATCTCTGAAAAACATTTTACCACTAACTCGGAGATGACCAGAGATTATTACCGGATCGGAAGAAACGGTTATTGCCACGTTAAAGAGGGGATTTTTTCATGTATATCCCTCAAAGAATTAGCTGCCGAGCTCCGAACTCCTCGGAGCTAAGGTAGTAAGTAAGTGTAAGGAATACACAGGAAAGTCGACCCGTATTCTATTCTTGATTTCTCCTAATGCCAAATGTTCTATGCATGCTCCACTGACGTTTGCACAAGTTAGCGAATGGCTCAGCCGGTTAGGCATCCTGCTTGTAATCCGGTGGTCGAGGCTTTGATTCCTATCTAGTGCAATTTTTTTTCGGAGCTCGGCAACGAATTCTTTGAGAGATATACATGAAAAAATCCCCTCTTTAACATGGTAATAACCGTTTTTTCCGATCCGGCAATAATCTCTGTTCATCTCCGAGTAAGAGCTATATTAAATTTTCAAATTACAATATTTCTACAAAAAATTACCCTGACGGCTTAGCTCACAGCGGAACAGCTGTAATTATGTGAAATATTATAAAACATCATAAACTTGGAAAATATCAAGAAAATTACCTACAATAGAAAATTTAATCGCCCCTCTAACAATCTCATCGTCAGCAATTTATTGACCGCCCAAACATATTATTACCTCCGCAGATTACACTAAATTCTTTAAAACTCTGGGCAACAGATTTATAGTTGCAGGCTATTACAATGAAAAACATGAATACCGAGGCTCCCAATCAACAAAAACTGATGCTGTTATACAAGAAAATTGTCTCACTTGTTTATCCACGGGTAAACCCACCTACTGGCCAACAAACCGTCGAAGGGTCCCAGACCTCATAGAATTTGGTATCATAAAAAGCTTAAACGTAAAACAGTACACTATCACATCCTGCTTCGAACTAGCAGCAGATCACTTGGCCATTACGAGAATATTATATTCACACATAACTAAAATCCAACCATCACTTCTACTTCACAACAAACGTACATATTGGGAATACGTTCAGAACAGACTCGAGTATTTAATAGATTTACATGTTTCGCTAAAAACTGAACATGACATAGAACGGGTAGTAGTGTCATTCACAGAACTTATCCAACAAGTTGCTCATGAAACTACTCTAGAACTCCTAACCACTCCACATACTAAAGACATTTCAATCATCCTAAAAGATCAAACAGCTGAAAAACGACTAGATAAGCGAGCCCTAAACAGAACTACAAAACAATTAAAGAACTTCTTTACCAACATACAAACAAATAAAATCAAGATTACTTAGCAAACCCCAGCGCAAATAAGCGAACAGACTACTCGCTATGGAAAGCAGTATGAAAACTAAAAAAAACATGCATATATCCCCTATCAAGAAGGAAGATAGTCAGTAGGCTCGCAGCAATAAAGAAAAATCGAATGCTTTTGCCGAAAATTTCACTGAGGTCTTTACACCCTTCCGTTATCAATGCCCAGATAAAGAAACAGAAATTATTGCTTTTTGGATTCACCGTTCCAAATGAATCTACCTTGCAAACCCATAACTAACAAAGAGGTAGAAGAAGAAATAAAGAAAGCCAACACAAAAAATTTCCAGCTTACCATCAAATTACTGTAACGATCATCAAGTATCTCCCAAGTAAAATTATACATGCTCTTACTCACCTGTACAATTCAATACTCACTACTTGACATTTTCTAAGCCAATGGAGAACAGCACAAATTATCATGCTACCGAAACCAGGTAAATCACTTGATGGAATAACATCGTACAGACTCATAAGCCTACTTCCAGTCTTCTCAGAGGAATCTAAAAACTGATTTTGCCTGATAATGCCAATTCTAAAAAATCAGAATTAATCCGTAAACACCAATTTGGCTTCGGAGTCAGCACGGCGCTATTGAACAGGTGCACAGAATAGTTGACAAAATATATAAAGATCTGGAAAGAAAAAGATACTGTTTTGCAGTGTTTTTAGACGTAAAGCAAGCCTTTGATAAGGTATGGCATCAAGACTTATGGTACAAACTAAAAAAACAATTATCTTACCAGCTGTATGAACTTATGAAGTCTTATATATCAAATTAGCATTTCTTAATAAAGTACCAAAATGAAACCACAACTATCAAGCCCATCTCCTCAAGCGTTCCACATAGTAGCGCCTTAGGCCTCATATTATATTTATTACATACAGCTGATTCACCTATATCTCGATTAACATCAGCTACTTGCAATGATATGGTCAGTTTAGCTTTACATGTAGATCTACAACCGGCATCGAGGTATCTCCAAGTACATCAACAAAATTCAACGCTGGACTAGGACATGACGAATTGGAGTGAATAAAACCAAGTCCCAGCACGTTACATTCACAACGAAGAGGGACAACTGTCCACCAGTAACTCTAAACGGACATCAACTTGACCACACCGAATCGATAAAATACTTAGGAATACATCTCGATAGGAAACTAACCTGGAGGACCCACATATTTAACAAGCGTAAACAACTTGATCTACAATTTCGAAAATAATACTGGCTAATCAGAAAAAGATCGAAACTATTTTTTTAAAACAAGCTACTAATATATAAAATAGTTCTTAAACCAATATGGACTTATGGAATTTCCTATTGGGGAACCATGTTCACATCAAATATAGAAATCATTAAAATATTCCAAAACCAAAGTGCTGCGAACAATTGTTAATGTACCGTGGTATGTTCCCAATAAAGTAGTATTTAAGTAATTAAGGAGTGTACAGTCAGTGAATTTCGAAATACAGACATATAGTACGCGGTATAAAGACAGACTTAGTGTTTATCCAAATAACATTGGACTACAACGATAAACCAAAAAGACTAAAAAGGTTTAAACAATTAGAGGTTTCCAATTTAATTAGTTTAGTTAATTTCAATTTTAATTACAATTAGCATAGAATTAGAATTATCATAACATAAATGCTATTAAGATTAAGTTTATGTAGATAGAGAGTTCTCTGGAGTCTTACTTCACACTAATTTGTAATTAGGAGTATTAGTGCTTTTTATACTCTAGACATGACTTTATATGGCAGATTGTATAAAAATGGGGTTAATAAAAAAAAGATTTATTATCAATTTTTGAAAACATAAGTAACAGAGGACTCTATCAGAATATCCGGGTCACTTAAAGGCTGGTTAAATAACCAGTTTTCATACAGTTTTAAATACCTATGTTTTAGAAATTTAACTTTAGGATTGGAATTGTGTTGGAAGTTTGTATCTTTTATTGCTATTTAATGGCACTAAAAATCACCAGAAACGCCGTACATTTGTGAATTGAGTTCTAGATAATACATGTCAATGCTGCTTTTTGCAAAAAAACTCGATAAAAGTTATTTTCTTTAAGTGCCTTTGTAAATCGTCAAAATTTATTTACGAGAAACTAATGCATTAACAAAAAGTCTCATTTTATGTACAATGTGGTCGAAAAAAATTATTAGTCCGTATTTTTTAAAGACAAAGCTGGTAACGCTGTCACTGTTAATAGTGTACGCTATCTGGAGATGATAAATATATTTTTCAACGAACTTAAAAACTTCGTTACTGAATTCTATATATCTGTCGGTATGTCTGTCGCTGTCACAAAATTATGGATTTTTTAAAATTTTAAAATGGATTCTTATAGGAAATTTTACGCTGATTTCAAAATCGAAATCAAAAAGTTTCTATCTCGAATAGTTTTCGAGATATTCGACTTCGAATTTCGGGAAAATTTCGACATTGCGATTTTATGGGTAATTCTTAAAGAAAATTTTACGCTGATTTCAATAATGAAATCGAAAAAATTCTATGTCGAATAGTTTTCGAGATATTCGATTTCGAATTTTCCCGAAATTCGAAATCGAAATCGAAAGGTCTTTTAAGTTCGCTCTGGGATTGCTTACAGAGCTTACATGTTTTTAATATGATCACCGATTTGAATTTTAACGATATGTGATTTCAACAAAATGCTATATGTTGCAAAGCACGTGAATCACACACTTTACTTAAACAAAATTTCAATTTGAACCATCCTACGTTATTCGAATGAAGAAATATGAGAGATAATAGAAAATGTCATAAGCATGAAATCAGTTCCCATTTTACTTTCGAAGCGTTAAGTCTTACTCGGTTCACTTAGAATAAGAAAATGTAAAAGTGTGGTCGCTTATCGGGCACGATAAATACGAGGCCGCTGGCTTTCCTATCTATTATAAAAAAAAAACGTTTATTAAAATAAGTGTATAATTCAAGTACAATCTACATTAAGGGTATCTACAGACAACACATAGCTATGTAAGCAATAAAATAATATGTATTCTCAGGGAAATAATCCAAAATACAATATTATAAATAATCAACCAATTTATCAACAAAAAACATGCAATGGCAGCCAACAATGAATACACCTCCACTCTTAAATACACAACCACCGTTATCACATTAAATATCACCTCGGCAACAAATGGCGTCGTTAGGAATACCCATCAGTGACGTAGACAGAGGATATCAACAAAAAACAAAACCAAGGACTACTACTAATGAAAGAGACTAGCAATCACTGCGACCTGTTGACTCAAGACGCAGGAACAATCAATGAAAGTACAGAAATTACTACAATACGAAAACCTCCTTATATTTGCACAAGGAGTAAAAAATTACAAAGAATTGATAAAACGAATTCAAAAGCGCCGCAGAAGCTGAACAATATCAGACAAAGATGTTAGCTGATAACGTTGTCAAAATAAACTGCCTAATCTCAGAAACATACAGGAAATTGATTCGAGAATTTAAAGAATAAAACATTTACTATCACACATATCAAATGAAGGAAGAGAAGCCTACAGAATAGTAATCAGATACCTTCGACAACATTAAAAAAGAACTATTTAATCTAGGACACAAGGTCAGAAATACAATAAACGCACAATACAGAATCACAAAGCATCTCCTCAACCTATTTCTTGTAGACTTGGAAACCGCTTCAAACAACAAAGATGTTTTTAATATAAAAGGACTTCAGAACATGATAGTACATATAGAACCCCCTCGCACAAACTAAAACAACAAAATACAATGCATCAGGTGCCAACAGTAGGGCCACACTAAATCCTATTGTAATAATCCGTATTTATGGGCGAAATGCGGAGGTTACCACAACACCACAACATGCACTAAAACAAGAGAAAACCCCGCAAAATGTGCATTACGCGGAGGGAACCACCCCGCGAACTATAAGAGATGCGAACACTATCAAAGAATCTACAAAGGGAACACCAGAATCTACGGAAAGGTCAACATAGCCCCACCGATATTTACAAACAATGCTTACATAAGGAACTTACGACAACCCTCACCTGCTCAACAAAGAAGCTACGCGGAAACAGTAAAAAAACACAAATAAAAGCGAAGACACAACTACTATACTAACCAAAATCTTAAATGACTTTAAAACATTATTTAATCAGCTACTAAAACAAAACACTACAGTCCTAAATATGATTACAATGTTAATGAATAAAATTAAATAAAAATGGCAAAGTCACTGTGAATAGCCAATGGAACGCCAACGGCCTTCCAATCCACCAAGAAGAAATAAAAATATTTCTAGGCAATAATTTTATAAACATATTACTGGTTAACGAAATGCATTTCACAAATAGAAGTTACTTTAACATACCAAAATATGGATTTTGTTGCACCAACCACCCCGATGGAACAGCACACGGGGACACCGCAATACTTGTCAAACAATAAATTATGCTTAATTTGAATGCTTAATTGAACTGCTAAAATATGAAGAACAAGATATTCAAGCAAAGTCAGTACTAATACAAACACTTCCATACGATTTGACCGTCACAGAAGTCTACAGTCCCCTACGACACAACGTAAAACAAGAACACATTGAAAGCTTCTTTCAAACACTGGGACAAAAATTCGTTCGCAATTGACTACGACTAAGGGTAGAGAACTAGCAAAAGTTCTCCAAGATAAGAACTACCATTTCATTTCGTCGGGCACACCAACGTACTGGCCATCAGGCCCCAACAAAGTTTCACTTATTGGACTTCTTCATTACTAACAGCACAGCACCAAAATACATAAACATTACACTCAGCTACGATCTGTCTTCGGACCATAGCCCAATCATAGCTACTCTAAGCACATCCACAATCTACAAAAAACACAAACCATATTTGCACAACTCCAAAATCAAACTGGGACACATATCGGCAAATACTACAAGACAACAATGTATTGTCCACCCGACTGAAAGAACCAAAAGAAGAAGATGAGGAATATAATAACTTTGTCAATGTTCTACAACAGGCCGCGAAAGCAGCCACTCCTAACATTGAACACAAGAAATCAACCAATGATATACCTCTAGAAATCAAAAAACTGGTATCTGAAAAACGAAGAGCCACATCAACTTGGCAACGAACTAGAACACCAGATAATATAGTTAAATATAATCATCTAAGAAACAAGCTAAACACCAAGCCAAAAATTCAAAAAAAACTCAATTGCTACATACATTTCTAACCTTTCAAGGTTCGATAATTCCATTTGGAAGCCCATAAAGAAAAGAAAACCTTTAACAACATCTCCCCCCCATACGGAAATACTCAACACCACCAGGTACATGGGAAACAAATGATAAACAAAAGGCCGACCTCTTTGCCGAGCACCTTGCAGCTGTCTTTCAACCCCAAAATAATGATCAGGTATAGGAAGTCGAACAGGAGCCTACATGAGCACAACCCTTAAAATTATATACTCCAAAAGAAATAAGGGACGCAATAAATACAATAAATCGCAAAAAGGCCCCTGGCATAGACCTTATTACAGTGAAAATGTTAAAAGAATTGCCAAAAAAAGAACCTGTAAAACTCCTGTACATCTTCAACGCAATAATTAGACTAAACTACTGGCCTACATCACTTAAAATAGTGTGGCACCCTGGACTATTATCAAAGATAAAAAGAATCTTTCCATCCTGCTATTTTAAACTTATGATGTCATACCTACGATAACGCCACTTTTAAGTGAGAGCTACATCAAACCGACAATCAGTCCTATCAGGAGTACCGCAAGGTAGCATCCTAGGACCACTGCTATATGTCCTAAAACACACGACTTACCCACAACAACACTAACAACAACAGGCACCTTTGCGGATGACACCGCCACATTCTCAGCGCACGAAGATCCAGTAGTAGCCTCCTCAAATCTATAATACCATTTAAAATTAATAAACACATGGATGGAAAAATGAAGATCAAGGGTAATGAATCCAAATCGACACGGGTAACCTTCATTCTCAGAAAAGGTACATGCCCACTTATAAACCTTAGTCAAGTAATACTATCACAAAGCAACAATGTAAAATACTTAGGTCTAACCTTCGACAGTAAATTAAATTGGAAACAACACTTTAAAAAAAAACTCAACTTGATTTAAAAGTTAAAGAACTCTCCTGCCTTATTGGAAGAAAACCCCGACTGTCAATGGAAAACAAAATCTTGATCTATAAAATAGTGCTCAAGCCGATATGGACCTGCGGCATAGAACTCTGGGGATGCGTCAACAAGTCCAACACAGCAATAATCCAGAGAGCTCAATCTAAAATACTCCGAGCTATAACGGATGCGCCGTGGTATGTCTCGAACCATACCTTATATCCAGATCTGTCAGTCAAGTAATTAAAGAAACAGCCACCAAACATCACACCAAACTCGAATTCCACCCAAATCCACTGCTACAACCCCTACTTCATTTTCCAGAAAATAGAAGACTCAGAAAATGTTGGCCAATATACCTTAAATAAAACTGAAGCAACAATGCTGGATGTTAGCTTCCCCAAGTTATTATCATTGTACATTATTTATACCAATGTACTAGACATCTAAATGGCTCATAGATTGTATGTCATTCTGATTGCCAATAAAGAATCATAATAAAAAAAGTATGAAATCGATTTTATGACGATTTTATTGTAGTTAAGAACATGAATTGTTTAGAAACAGTTCTGCTTATAGAGGATGTAGAATATAGTAAAAGACTTTTAATAATGTTTAGACGTAGCTCTATAAGAATAACTTGTTTGTCTCTCCAAGATTTTAAAAATGTAAGGTTACACAGACACCTAAATTTTAGTAAAACGAACTATAAGTACAACTTAGTGATTTATACAGGTTGGACCCTGCGTAAATAAGGAAACTTATATTTGACAACATTTTAAGGATGCATTTCGAAAATAGTAAAACTCGAGCAACAAAACATCGTTCTTCAGAAAATTTTATGTTAAATTTTTATCACATTCCACGCATTTTCCAGGCTTTGTGCTAATAAATATTTTTTTGTACCGTGATGCATTTTTCCTAAATGTAACATTTTTGAGGATATGACAATAGAATATTTTAAATTTTTGTCTGATGAAACAAAATATCGTATCGCAGCGAAGTAGAATAACTCACTAGAAACTGATTAATTAGGATAAAATTTTAATTTATTATTATTATAAATTTGCAATAACTTCTTTTAAAGTCCCTATATATAATTATTGTAAACAAATAAATCAATTATTTGACTTGTATCCCTACAGAGAAATGTAAATATATATATATATTATTTTAGTGAACATGTTCTATATTTTAATTTATTTTGTTTTTGCGTTGAGCAACTTTTTATTATTCGTAAAACAATTCCTTCGGCAACGTGTAAGAAAGTAACAAACCCCCGAATATATCAGGCGATATCTTTTGCGTAAAATATATGACACACTTTTATAGCAACCCTCGGCAAAATTATATTGCATTACAAGGAAGCCTTTGTAGTAAAGGAAGAAGCGCTAAGCAGTATTTAGGCAATTTCGTTTGAAAGTGTATTTGTCGTTTGTTTTTGTTTTTGCGCACCGCATCGAATTACTTTTAAATAAGGGCGTAAAAGCAGATAAGTCTGGCTACTTGCTTTCCTTCGCTTTTATTTTATCGTGTTTGTATGCATGGCGCGGCTTTCAAACTTCAAATCAAAAGGAGCAATTGATAACCCTGTATAGATCAGCGTCGAACATAGCCGAAAGCCCTACCGATGTATCAAATTTCAGATTTCGTTATATTGGGAATTCATACTTCTCAACATGCGGAACCCTCATTAAAATGCCCACCTGCTCTGCATTCCTATTCATCCCGAAAACAAATAAGCACACAAGAGCTTCTCTACATTTATTTATGGTCGATTTATATGTTACTCGATAACAGAGAAAAATGCTTATTCAAAAGCTATAATTTAGTAATAGGACAAATTATATAATTTAGTAATTATTTTATTATTTATTAAAATTTTAATTTAACAAATAATGATAAATAAAATTTGATTTTCCATTATATTATATATTTTAAATGCATTATAAATAATATGGAATACTAATTTACTAAAATATTGCATGTGCCTGAACAAAACTATACTTGATTTCCAATAGTATAAAATTTTAATATTATTTAGGTTGAATTGAAATAGTGCAGTAGCTCTGGATTTGTTCTGAAATCTTTCAAGTCTTTTAATGTAGAATAAGTGTTCTATAATCACAGGCCTAAGCATTTAATCACTTAATGCGACTTTCCAATAAGAATAAGGGGAGATATAAAGCAAATATTAGACAACTGTACTATCTGTGTCCAAAGCGCTCGCCCATATTTAGTTATAAAAGCCCACACAGTAGAAATCTATATATATATATATATAATTTTTTACATTACGAGAATACCCACGGTACATTTTCTTATAAAAATAATTTACTTGTTAAGACTCCGAGTTGTCATTTGACTTTTCGGCGAATATAGACCTTATAGAGTTTTCGGTCTCCGAATTATCAAAAATACATAGATTGTTGCGATTACAAAGTCAAGAAAATTTACTGTTACATTATTACAAATTTTACACTTAAACTTATTTGAACTAAATGCATATTCAACTGATTGTGTGTACGTTATCAAGCGATGTTATCAACCGGGTTGGTTCTTGTGTCTTATTAAGTACTCTTTCGGTTTAAATGAATATCATAATGCTACAATCGACTTCGTTTCTTCTGCAATAACGCAAAAATTTCAATCACATCTACAAATTCCAAGCGAACAGCAATGACAAGGTAATATTCTACCGCATAACCCTTGACCACAAGCAAAAACAATGCAACAACCACAATATTGCAATCAATTTCCGCCATTAATTAATCAAAAACTGGATGTAAAATTTCAGGACATCCTAAAAAGAAAAGTAGAAGCATTCTAGATAAAAAAAATTGTAAGACGATAAAAACTTATTTTGATTATTGGCTTAATTCATTTTCACTTACTTCTAACAGATAAATGCGAAGGCTTTTATGGCCGGTGTTATGGTGCGTGATGTGGTTGGTTCTCGGGTGGTCAGAGTTCAGAAACTCTTTGTAGGCGAAACGTCAAGAGTTACTGAGCTCCGACCACGGTCTTATAACCCAAGGACCAACCACACGATTACCACTAACAGGTTTCAAGAGTTGACTAATAGAGCAAATAAAGACGAAGAAAGTAATAATTACAGTAATGAAAAACTAAACAATCTAAACCTATAACTAAACTATTAAATGAAATAGCTAAAAATTAATATCAAATAGAGATTTTAAACTACGACCAAGTAAAAGTACAGCCCATAATGTCCATCACTTGCACGGTAATAACAAAAGCACTAGCTGAAAAACACTGATTTTTTACAAATTAAAACTAAAGTGGCTACATATTTTTAAGGTTTTACTTACAAATATGAATTATTTATTCAATTTAAATTATTTGAAGTAGGTCATAGAAAGACACTGTCATTCAGTTGAATATATATGGAATAATAAATAGCCTAAAACTACAACTTTACTATATATACATATGTATATATATATACTCACTAAAGAATATATATATATATCTAATATTCAAGCCAAAACAAATATCTGTATAAAAGTAATAACAGAGCAAACTATGCAACTTAATATTAGTTATGCCCAAGTGTCTAGTGACAAGAAAATGTACTTTTTTTTACATAACAACTCAGCAAAAACAAGAAAAATGTATAATTACACACAGCACTAAGATTCTTGACCCAGTAGATATTCGCGTTACTAAGGAATACTGAAAGACCTGTTACTCATCATGTGCTTTAGAACGGTTCGAGCGCTCAAGCCGAGCACATGCCTAAGTCGTGCGCGCTGCATGTTATCGCTATCGTACAGTGAACCTCGAGCAGTGATAAACCAGTGCATTAATTGGAATAAACTGTTTTCATTTTTGTATTGTTTACTACATAATTCAGTGCATGCATGTAAGTAAAACTAATAGCATGCTGCCATTTGGCAATGGCTACAACCCCACGCAACAATTCAACCCAACAATAACGCAACAAAACGCATCCTTTTACTAACAATACCCATCTATCCCAAATAACAACCCACAACAAATAACACATGAGCAATGCCAGCAAATGTCCAATAGCTACTCAATGTCGCCACAAATACAAACATTCCAACCTTATCAATATGACAACTCTTCAATGTCTCAATTTGTAATGCTGCCTCAAGTCCAACCATTGTATCAACAAATCACAACACAAAAACCAATGGAAATTATTATTAGCGACACAGAGGAAGAAGTAAACATTGCAGACAAAAAAAATGCTTGGCAAAAAGTTAATAACCTAAAAAGAAAAAGAAGGAAATTGCAAAACACACAAAATCCGCCACAATCATTTAATCTAACACAAACTAACAAATACTCAATTTTACCAGAAGTTACAGACGTAACAAACAATAATCAAGATAACGGTGCCAACAAAAACTCAAATAAAATACCCAAACCCCTCCAATCTACGTATATGGAGTTAACAATTATCAGGAAATGATAAACAGCTTGAAGGATATTATGGAACAGGAACAGTACACCACCAAAAGTATGGCTGATAACGTAGTCAAATTTAATGTGCATTCCCCGGATGTGTACAGAAAACTCGTCAAACATTTCCAGGAAAACAGTGTCATTCACCATACTTACCAAATCAAGCAGGATCGTGCATACAGAGTGGTCCTACGGCACATACATCCTACAATTCCAGTAGATGATATTACAGCTGAACTAGCTACTCATAATCACAAGGTTAGAAACATTACTAACATAAAACATAAGAAAACTAAAGAAGCATTACCACTATTTTTTGTAGATTTGGAGCCAGCCACCAATAACAAAGATATATATAACATAAATTACTTACAAAACTTAAAAATTTCTGTTGAACCGCCCCACAGAAATATGAACCTGGTCCAGTGCACAAGATGCCAAAACTATAACCATACAAAGTCATATTGTAATAGGCCATATGCCTGCGTTAAATGTGGCGGACCGCACAATTCTATTATATGCAAAAACAAGGAAACCCTGCTACTTGTGCACTCTACAATGGTGCACATCCCGCAAACTACAAGGGCTGTTCAATCTACCAAGAGCTACAAAACAAAATAAAACCGAACATCCAAACACCAAAAAACACATATGCCTCTTACAAGACAAATCCACAAAACTTTCCTCCCTTGCCAGTGAAGAACTACTGGAAAATGCCAAATACTAACTTTGAACAAACAAACACAAATAAACCTCAATCACCTCAAGACCTAACACTCACACAGTTCTTAGAAGAATTCAAAGGTATGTTCAATCAACTAATACAACAAAATAGCATTATTTTGAACATGTTTACGACGGTCGTAAATAAATTAGTTCGATAATGGCCAAATTCCTTAAAATTGCACTCTGAAACGCCAACGGCCTCCAATCAAAAAAAACAAGAATTCGAAATCTTCCTCAGTATAAACAACATTGATATCCTCCTTATATCAGAAACCCATTTTACTGTAAGAACCCACATAAAATACCGCACTATCTTATTTACCACACCGAACATCCGGATGGTACGGCACATGGAGGCACTGCCATTATCATTCGTGAATCAATAACACATCACGAACTACCAAAATTTGAAGAAAATTTCTTACAGGCCACAGTGATTGAATTAAATAAACTACCAAATCCAATTACAATAGCGGCAACATATTGCCCCCCTCGGCACCAAATAACCAAACTCATGCTACAGCCATTCTTTGACTCCTTAGGGTCAGGATTTATAACTGGCGGAGACTTTAATGCGAAGCATACCAGATGGGGTAGTAGACTGATAACCACAAAAGGCAGAGAACTTAATAAACTCATAACTGATAATAATTATACATATTTCTCAACAGGTAGCCCAACGTACTGGCCAACGGACCCTGGCAAAATTCCGGATTTGTTAGATTTCTTCGTTGCTAAAGGAGTTTCATCTAACTACGTAGAGATAACATCCAGTTATGATCTATCATCTGACCACACACCTGTCATACTTACTATTAGTGCTACAGTAATTAGAAAAAAAGCCAAACCAATGTTATGTAACAGACGCACAGATTGGGACGCCTTTAAAGAGTATATGGATCAACATCTTGATCTTAATATAAGCCTAAAACACGACTGAAGAGTTGGACAGTGGAATCAACAAATTTATAACTACTACACAAGAGGCAGCATGGTATGCTACACCGCGCATGGAAAGCAAAACCCAGCTCACAAAGCTTCCCAAGAGAAGTGATGGAGCTGGTTAAGGAAAAAGGAAAGCTAGGGCAGTCTGGCAACGAACACATAATAGAAACGACAAAACAAAGTACAATCGAATTACTAATAAACTTAAACGAAAACTGAACGAAGTAAAAAACGACACATTTCAACAATATGTAACTTCTCTTTCCAAGGACGACTACAGTATATGGAAAGCCACAAAGGGATTCAAGAGGCCACAGATACATATACCGCCGCTACGTAACACAGACGGCACGTGGGCCAGATCTGACCAAGAAAAAGCTGACCTATTCGCACAATATCTGGCAGAAGTATTTAGACCTAACTCTGAAACAATAGATATAGAAGTAGACACCTTCCTCGAAGCCCCACTACAACTTTCATTCCCAATACGGGATCTTAAAATCGGTGAATTACGTCAGGAGATAAAATTCTTGAGCAACAAAAAAGCACCAGGCTACGACCTCATAACTGGTCCTATCCTTAAACAGCTACCAGAAACTGGGGAAAGACAACTACTAGCATTATTTAACGCAATTTTGCGCTTAACCTACTGGTCGCCACAACTAAAGGTGGCGCAAATTATAGTAATATTGAAACCTGGTAAGCCGCCAAATGAAGTGCAATCTTATCGTCCAATTAGCCTGTTATCAATAATTGCCAAACTCCTAGAAAAGCTGATATTAAGTCGGTTAAATAAAGACACACCACTGGATGATTGGATCCCAAAGCACCAATTTGGATTCAGACGAGATCATTCTACTATTCAACAGTGCCACCGCATGTCTAACGTAATTCAGAAAGCTTTTGAAAGTAAGAAGTACTGCACGGCAGTATTCCTGGACGTCCGATAAGCCTTTGATAAGGTGTGGCACAAAGGGTTACTGGCTAAAATAAAAGCATTATTTCCGCACCAATATTATCTCCTTTTCCAATCCTACCTTTCAAACCGCTATTTCCTAGTAAAATTCGGAAACAAAATCTCGACACTACAGCCAATTACCGCTGGGGTTCCCCAAGGCAGCGTTTTGGGCCCAGTCCTATACTTACTTTTCACTGCTGATATACCAATAACACCGTACACAGAAATGGGAACGTTCGCAGATGATACTGCCATCCTCGCGTGCAATGAAGACCCTTTAGCTGCTACAAGATTACTGCAGGAACACATACATTTAATAGAAGAATGGCTAGACAAATGGCGAATTAAGGTGAATGAAAATAAGTCAGTTCAAATAACATTTACAATGCGAAGGGGAATATGCCCTCCTGTTACCATAAACAACATTGATGTACCACAATCTGAAGAAGTGACGTATCTGGGATTACACTGGGACAAAAGGCTAACTTGGTAACAACACATAAAGAAGAAGCGCAAAGCCATGGATCTGAAAGTTAAAAAAATGTACTGGCTAATAGGTCGGAAATCACCTTTAGCAACCGAGAGTAAACTCCTTATATATAAAACCATCTTACGTCCTATTTGGACATATGGATGTGAGCTGTGGGGCTGCTCTAGCTATTCTAACATAGACATAATTCAGAGATTCCAATCCAAGACAATAAGAACTCTTATGGATGCTCCATGGTACGTGACAAATCTCACCCTACATACCGATTCCAACACACCATACGTGCGTGATGTAATTACGGAACGGGCAACCAGACACTATGATAGACTTACATATCATCCAAACGACCTTATACAACCACTTACGTTACAACCAAACTTTCGGCGATTAAAGCGGAAATGGCCTTGGGACCTACAAACTAACGGGAATCCTCCAGTGTGAATCCATCGTCCGCAATCAATAGGATTAGGAAACTGCGAGGAAGCACCAATGGGTGCCAACCTCATCAAGCCAATCAACTTTCACAACAAATTAGTTCATAGAATCTCTTGTAATTCTGATTGCTGATGTACTATGTTTCAATAAAAAAAAAAGAAAATCATTTGCTTTGATCTGGCATCGGACTATTCACCCATTTTAATAACAATAAACGGTGAAATTATTTAAAAGAATTCTATTGTTGCTTTAAGCAGTAAATACACCAACAAAATAAATTTGAAAGTATGACCACAAACTGTTCCTCACATTAATAATGTCACACAACAACCTACTCAATCTGTTTAAGACGCAGTATGGCGGTCAACACCTACAAAAAAAAAATTTAGAAAAACTAAAAAAAGTGGTAGGTCCCAGAAAACCAAGAGAAATATAAAGACGCAATCGAACGGATGCTGACAGAATTCCCATCACAAAAAAGAGATATCGAAGAAACTAACGACAGAATAACCAAGGCACTACAGAAAACCCAAGAGTCCCATTGCTCAAAGAAGATGGAAAACAGATTAAGTCAAGATGCAAAAAATCTAATGCAACAGACAATGTGGATGCTTTAAACTTAAGTCAGTTAAATAAAGATATATCAAAAGCCATTAGGAAAGATATAAAAAAACATAACCACGACAATATCAAACACAAAAATACTGACAGTTTTCCATTACAATGAGGTGGCAGGCAAGGAGGCACTTTATCGTCCAAATTATTCTCCGCAGTTTTGGAATACACGTTTAAAATATTAAACTGGGACAAAAAGGTTTAAACATTGACGGTGTAAAACTAAGCAACTTTCTTTTCGCTGACGATATTGTGATTATAACACACAACCTGAAGAAAACGCAAGAGATGGTAAATGAATTATCTCTGGCAGCACAAAAATTAGGCTTACATATCAATAAGCATAAAATAAAAGTAATGACAAATCTAATCACTGGAGGAAACATAACTATTGAGAACTAACATTAAAAAAAATCAGAAAATACAAATATCTGGGACACGAATTAAAAATTGCCAGAGATAACCAAACATACGAGTTACAAAGACGAATAAGTAGACTAAGCGATGTATTTAAAAGCGACATATCGATAAGTCTCAAACGGAAAGTATACGACCAATGTGTTCTCCCCATCTTGACTTATGGATCAGATTACGTTAACAAAAAAGACACTTAACAAATTGAGAGTTGCTCAGAGATAAATGGATTAGGTATTAAACTGAGAGACCCTATTCGAAACACTAACATTCGGCAAAGAATCGACATATGTGACATAATTCACCGAATTACCAACTTGAAATGGAAATGGGCGGACCATGTAAGGAGGTTTAGTAACGCGAAATGGACAAAGAGAATCATCGAATGGAGACCACGTCAAGACAAACAAAGCAAAGGAGAATAGCAAGAAACTGGATTAGAGTTGCACAAAACCGAAGTGAATTAAAACAATTAAGGAAGGCCTATGCTCAGCTGTGGACGCAAATGACTGGGTGATGATGATTCTAAAAAGGACTTGTTACTAATAATGTCAAAGATTTTTGAAAAATTTGTCCTAGGAAAACTAAATTGATCTTAACTAGACATCAGTCAATCCTAAATCACCAGTTTGGCTTTAGAGCACAGGACGTAACAATCTATCAAATTTACCGTGTCGCTACGTAATTACAATAGGTATTGAAAGGTAAAAAATACTGTTCTGCAGCAATTTAAAATCTAACACAGGCTTTTGATGAAGTCTGTTATGTCAGTTTCCCGTACAAATTAGAAAAAATTCTTATTTATAGTTATTTCCTAAATCCGAAGCCCTACCTTGAATATCGACACTTTCTAATTAAAAATAAAAATTAATACACAGCATTTCACCAAATTAAATCAGGCGTCTTATAGTAAAACGTTGTACTTACTCTGTAACGCAACATATGTAGATGATATCACTATCCTGCATCTACTCAAGATTCAAGCACGGCGGCTCAACAGTTTTAAATAAACCTCGATTTGATACCTAGCTGGTTAAGACAATATCGAGTTGAAGCAGTCGAAAACAAATATGTTCACATTATCTTCATCAATTGAAAAGGAAACTGCTGTACAGTGTAACTAAATAACCAGCCACATCAACAAAAATAATAACTGAAATAATCAGGAATGGACCTCGATCCCAAATTAATCTGAAAGGAATATGTGTTTTACACATTTTATTTATCATTCATTGCAATTAAGCAATTAAAGCAATTAAGAGACTAGTCCGGCGATACTAAAATTATGGGCCTAAATTAATGCAATTTTCTGCTCCCTTGCATACGTCACCGTTATAGAGTACGCCGAAGGACTAAGAGATGACTGAGGGGGCGCCGTTATCCCACGTGGAGTATTAGAGTCTCACCATTATCATTAACACGATATTATAAAATGTAGGCTTAGTTTCTGTTTTCGCTAAAGCTGTAGCTGTCCATCTTTTTTGAATGAACACTTTAACTCTTAGTAGTAGTGTAAAGATGTCGCTTTTCGTCTTTTGTCACAATGAAACTAAGCCAGGCGTTAGTGCAGTAATAAAACAGCTATGAAACAGCAGCTTTCAAGCTATTATTTCAAAAAATAATTTAACGAAATTAATGCAGAACTTACGTCCACGGATTTAGCAATGGATTATGGCTATAAGCAGGTCAAGGCCAGAATGTAATTGCATCATGTTTCCAAATTTTGGGCTTTATTCTTTTGTCTACCTGACGAGGATCGCTTTACAAGATTAAAATAATGTTGGGTTAAAATATTTTACATAGCGACTTATATGCATTTCATTGTTGAGTAAATTTTCTTTGCACTGCAGTCACCATATAGTTCTCGAAAAACTTTTAAATTGTGCAAGTAGTTTTTGCAAAGGAGTATTTAAAGTTAGTACAGAATTTTATTTAAATTTTGTGTTTTAATTTATTCGCCAAGCAACTCATTCAGCTCATTCATCGCTTTCATAACTAATTCAGAGACGTCATTGTTCACAAATGTGCATTCCAATCTAGCCTTTTTAACTTCGAGGTCACATCAATGCCGTCCATACGATTATCTTTAACATTGACTGAATATCTTATAGATCTACTTTGTATATAAACAAAAGTATAATGAGCACTTTATAAAGATAAAAAAATACTTGTTTTGTAATAATTATCATTATAAAAACTTTATAGAATTTATTCTGGAAAACTGATAACACACTGAGTACAAGCAATTGACTCTAATTGCGATTATACTTTTTATCGTAATTTGATATTCTGTTAACGCTCTAATATGATTTTTAAGAGTGTTGCAGCTATATTTTATAGGTTGATGATTATAACCAATGTAATTGCTTTATTATAAGAAGCTACAGTTTGGCTTTGTATATTTGGATGAATGTATGTATTACTATCACATCAATCTGTCTAAATGAAATTGTTTGTAGATTGCAATTTTTAAACAAGGAATATTTAAATTTTATTGATTTACTTATACGTATGGTAGTATCGTGTCCTGTAATTAAGTTTTTTTCAAACTTCTTAATAAAGTGCTTCAAAGTTAACTCCTTTAAAAACCTCAATTTCAAGTAGTTATTACTATCAGACTATAAACCGGTCCTTATTATCCTGGTTAATTGTTTGAAATATTTTGTTGCAACATTCGATCTCAGCATTTTTGTTATTATTGTGAAAACCTTAAACTTTGAGGGATTTTATATTGCTTTATATTATTGGTTTAGATTTTGCAAATGTAGATCTGTATTTTGTTAAAATTACTTACAGTTAGTATTTAATTTATTATTATTTTCGGAGAGACTTAAACGTAAGCTTTCCTATAAAATCCGGTCAAACACTAGGTTTAATAAAGCGAAGATTAAGATTTGTTTCAAACATATCACATAATGCCGCAATAATTGTAATAAAAGGACACCGGCAGTTGAAGTGCGCTTGTAGTAATGTGCACTTTAGGGAATGTTCTCAAAAGTGGGAATTCACAGATTAATTAAAGTATACTCATAAGTGAAGTGCATTTAAACGGAATAACTGTTGTGCAGACATATATATGCTTTTTTGCAACGTTTTGTAAAACCTGGTATTAACTGGCGGACTTCATCAATGAGTTGTTTGAAAACTACACCTTGACTATTTAGATTAACTAAGTTTACTCTTTCATTAAAATGTACCGATTTCAAATTGCCTAATCTCGCTTCAGCAAACTTGTGTTGGCGAACATGTAAATGAAATAATTATTCGTTTCGAAAAAATGATTTAGAGGAAAATGCATATCCAATGGAACTTCTATTTAGCGAAAATAAATAATTCCAAACTATTAAACGATAATTTTGTAAAATGAAAAACCCTTTATATTGGTATGACCAAAAATTGCTTAGATAACATGCGACCAAAAACTACATCTTTAATAAAAAAGATTCACTCTTATGTATTACATCAATTGAGACCTTACCAAAGAAAACAAATGGCTATTGTTTTTTATTTATTTCAATTTATTGAACTCTACATATAATGGTTTTAAAAGTGGAGTTTATTAATTTTCGGTTTGTTTAATTTTTTTTTTATTTTACTTTCTTTAAGTATTAGCAGGTTTTATTAACGATTAAGACTTTATTTGATTGTTAAAAGTAATACTAGTGTATATGCAGGTGCTTTGGATTATAAGGGTACACATTTTAATTAAAGCCTTGAAAAATAGTAATAAATAGATTTTTATTATAATTTATATAGTAATTTTAAATTTGGTAATACTGTAATCTTTCGACTGTATAAATGCATTGTTGATACAAAATGAAATTGTTTAAATACTTTTAATGATACTGATGCGTCTAGGTTTATATCTAAATAGTTAAATTTATTATACATTAACTGAAACATGTCAATGCGTGTTTCAATTATTTGAATAGACGTAATTGTTGTGTTGTCAAGCAGCATTAAAGATTGTTTTCACATAATTATTTGTTATCTAGCACACTACATAAATTAGTTGTAATAACAATTAATTGAAAATTATTACCCAATAAGTGCTTGCAATTTTGATTATCAAATTTTCCTTTATATGCGCAGGTGTGCAGTTAATAATCGCATCAAATTATTAATAGCATAGGAGTAATTATAGGAACTGAATAATTTCCCTCAATTATTTACACTGACATAGGCATTATGAAATAATTTGCATAATTTACTGTTTCTAGTTATTATGTATTTGAAACCATTTTAAATTTAAATTCTTGTGTTTGCCTTTTATACTTTGGAATCGGTATTTTTACGTAACCATCGAGTTTATGTAAGAAATGATTGACTATGTAGTACCCACATATACTTGTTTTTATTACACTATCAAATGTATGTAAACTAGTAAATGAGAAAGTTTTAAAAGAAAATAACTGATTAACTGTATTTACAGACATTAAATAATTTTGCAATTACAAGTATTTAGTTAGTATAATGAATCGTTATTTCTGATCATCTTTCGAATTGCACATAAGTCTTAAAATATTCGAAAATCTGAGCCGTAATTTACTAAAATAGACCCTTCCTTTTGAGGAAAAAGTAGTTTTATTACTTAATTACAGCGTTAATTAGTAAACTTGCTTTTTATATGAGGAGCTACTTTTTTGGCTGGAGCGCACTTACCGGCACTGTAGACTCAAGGGCTTATTGTACCTACCAACATGCACTTAATTAACTTAATACTAGGACGTCACATACACCAATGGGTTGAACGAGACAGAGGAGCAGTGCTCATTCCCGGATGAGGAAAAGCGTCGCCTCATGGGTAGGTATTTATTTATATAGGTCAATTTTAGTTTTTTAAAATACAAGAAACTTTTTTGATTGTTTTTGTAATATGGGGATTTTTGGTTTAGAAAAAGGAAAAATGGCAAATTTTATCACATAAAATATATTACAAGTTTAAAAAAATCATAACAAAAAATTTATTTTTCATCAAAATTTATATATATATGAAAAAACAAAAAGCTTTAAAAGAGCTTTTTTAAACAAAATGAAGATATGTGGATGATAAAATGTACATCTTGAATCTTCTTTTATGGTAAATAGTTTCTACAAAATTTAATTAAATTAAAAACAAGTTAAAAAGATATATGAAACAGTCACTTTTAAAAGAAGTTTAGAATTAATAAAAAAATTTTAAGAAAAAGTATTAAAAACAAAATACTACCCCAAAGATACGAAGAGATACGAAAGAGCTAACACTAAAATTCTCCCGATAATTTTACTTTAACAAATGGTAATACAATAACATTACCAGTCAAATTAAAATACTATTTTTTATGGTATCTTTCAGGCAGAAATATTTGTATAATTGTAATTTAACAGGTTCTTATTAATATCACTTAACCCGTTGCAAATAATAAGAAAAATTAATAAACCTGCAAAAGATTCTTTGTTAAACCCTCATATTTTTTGAGAGAATCTTGTATCTCAATACAATTTTAATTTATAAGAAAGACTTCTTCTTTTTCGTGTGGTTACCGGATGTTGGCAATCATCATGCCTATTCGCATCTTGTTAACCGAGGCTCTAGAGTTTTATATATCATTGTCATTTAATTGTTCATATAATTTTATTCTTATTTCATCTGGGTCGGGTGCTTTTTCATCTCATGTTTTTTGTATAGCTGCGTTAACTTTTTTTTTGTTATTACAGGTCCCATTTTAAGATTGTTCTCTGTTTGCTTGTTTGGTCTTGTATCACTAAATCATTGTTTTATATAATTTTTCCATTCAGCTTTTCATTGATGTAAACAACAGCGCGACTTCAACTATATTTCCAGAAGTTCTTTTCCTATATACAATCCTGCGGCCTTTTTAATCTTCTTATGTATGTTGAAAGAATCATATTGCCCTTCTAATTTTTCTATTTCTGCGCATTACGCTCTTAACCAATTACTTTTACCTTCTCTAATTTTTTTGTCTGATGTCCTTGCCTAGTTCTTTATATGTGTTTATGCTAATATTTTTACATTTTCTTCTTTGTTCCATCAGTCTTAAAATTCCTGCAGTCGTCCATACCTTTTTTTATATATTTTATCACTTTTCTAAAATTTTTCTGCGTTTTTGGACAATTCGTCCCCCGCAATTCGCCGCAAACATTTTGACGCCGGACATTTCGCCTCTGGACATTTAGCCTTCGTGTTTTAATTATTTACTGACCACTAGAGAAAGCAGTTACTTTTCTAAGAGGCTCTTAATAGAACGTAATAGATAATATTACTGGTCATTCTTATCTAAATGTCGATAACGCCAGTTAGAAATATTTAGACATTCCAAACACTTTTATTTGAAATGAGGGATTAGCAGGTCTTAATTGCCGCACCGTATCCGTGGTTTTCTATGCCATTATTGTTAGTGTTAATTGGAATTCACTTCTCTTGCAGTATAAAAGAGATAATTATAAGGGTTAGCTACTCACTACATTCTTAGTTTTGGTCGTGAACGCTTCTAAATAATTTTGAACAATAAGATTTGTAAATTTGGAAAAGGGTCACAAAAAGTTGGTGTGTGAAGATAATTTTGTGTATGTATTTTTTAAAGAGTCTTAGAATGGTGAACATTGTATTTGAGTTTGTAAAAGAAGAAGAAAATGTAAAAGTCGTGTTTTGAGAACAGATGAGTAATAACGATAAGTTAATCGTTGGTTCTTAGATTACTTTAAGTATTTGTGTAAATTTGAAAAGTTTTGTAGGAGATTCCAAGAATATTAGTCGTACTGTCGTTACACACGATCACGCTACCGATGCCACAAGACCGGGTACATTAGAAGTCTTCCGCACTTTATTTATTATTATAATTATGGCCACCTGCTTAGAAAATGTCCATAACAATATTATATGCCAGTTACGAATGAAACGAATGGTTCGTCGCGCTGGGAATAAAGCAGGCATTCCTGCAATTTCAGTGGATGCTGAGCATTTGCTAATTCCACAAAAATATCGCACGATTACCATTAATGGTGAAGAACATCAATTTCTAAGATATGACTCGAAAGAAACTATGTTACCTAGTAGAATGCTTATTTTTTTTTTGACAACTGAAAATGTAAGTATTTTAGCAAATAGCGATAAGCGGTATGCATATGGTACGTTTTTTGCTACTTCAAATTTATTTTACAAATTATATACGCTACACGCGCAGTACGTAGGAACCATAATACCAATTGTTTATGCTTTATTGACAAACAAAACAAAAGCCACCTACACATAGTTCTCCGAAGAATTACAAAACATTTGTCGAGATATGCGCCCAGCTCAATTACTTCTCGATTTCGAAATAGCTGCAACAGAAGTTTTTAAAACAGTATTTCCCAAAATCCAAATAACTGGATGATTTTTTTTATTTGGCACAAAATGTATGGAAAAAAGTTCAGCCTGAGGGACTAAAAGTAAACCATCAAAGAAATCATAAGTTTGCATTATGGATACGAATGATGACTGCTCTTGCGTTCGTACCACTGGAAAATGTGGCAGAAGTTTTCGACATTTTAGTAAAGAACGAAAATTTCTCTCCAGAAGCCCAGACAGTTGTTGACTACTTTGAAAACAACTACATTAGTTGTCGTGGGCGTAGACAAAGACGTCCGGTCAAATATTCTATTAATCGTTGGAATATGCACAATCGAACTGTTAAAAATACGTTTCGCACCAACAATCATGTAGAAGGCTGGAATCAACATTTTCAAGGAGTTTGTGATGCTCCCACAAACATATTTAAATTCATAAACGCCTTAAAAAAGAAGCAAGTCCTGAATAACTTCCAAATAAACCAAATTCTAGCAGGCGGATCTGCTCTATTGCAACGTTTGCGAAATACAGCCGTAAATTATAAAAGTAGGGATATCTTGGATTTTTTACGAGGTATTGCACGTAATATTGCATTGTACTTTATTTAGTAGACCCATTTACTTGCGTAAGTATATTGTATTGTGTTAATCTTTTATTGTACAATAAAAAATTGTTTTTCTAAATTATTTAAATTTTAAACAAGAACTGTTGTAGTATAGGGATAGATATACAAGATAATTAAAACACGGGAGCGAAATGTCCTGAGGAAAATTGTTCATGGGGGCGAAACATTCGGAAGTGAAATGTTCGGGGGCGAATTGTCCTAAAAGCATTTTTCTGTGGTATCTTTAATGATCTCTTTAATTTCTTTTCATGTGGTTTTTGTGTCATTGGATCTGATGTCTTTAATTGTTTTGCATTTGTTATTTCTTACTATTCGTAGAATCTCCTGATTTGTTAGTTTACACATGTTTAGTTTTTTGTTGTATGTAGCTCTTTTTATTCTTTTCAATTTAATTTTCAGTGTTCCCACTACTGGATTATGATCAGATTCTACGTTTGCCGCTGAATATGTTTTCATATACGAAATTTTTTATTGATTAGAATATAATCTATCTAATTTTCTATGATGTTTTCTTCCGTATCCGTTGGGCTGCGCCACGTGTAGTCTTCTAAGTGAAAGTTTAAAAAACGTGTTTGCTGGTACATATTCCTCTTCTGTACATAATTGAACTAACCGTTCTCCTCTTACATTTTTCCCCAAAGCTTTACTCGCCTATACCAAGTGTACAAGTATAAAATGCGGATTTTCTTCAAAAAAAAAAACACGTTAAATTCGGAAAAATAATAAGAAGTGATTTATTCAAAATATGCTCTAGTGCTAGCTACACATTTTTCTTATCATTTGGGTAATTTGAGGATACCACGCCAGTAAAAATCTTCTCCTTTTGCCGAAAACCAGTTATCAATCCATTTTTTCACATCTTCGAACGAACCAAAGCGCTACACAGCAAGTAAATGCGTGGGCCATCGATGCAAACAGTGGTAGTCGGAAGGAGTCAAGTCTAGTGAGTAAGCCGCATGGGGTAGGATTTTTCAGTTGAATTTTGTTGGTTTTGGCGTATGTGATAGAACATTGCCTTTTCGATATTCTGGTCGTTTTGCGAGTAGCGAACGGTTGAAATCAATCAATTGTTGTTGGTAGCGTTTGGTATTAACCGTTTCACCAGGATTTAACAGCTCATGATAAACCATACTTTTCTGGTCCTACCAAACACATAGCATCGTTTTCCTGCTAAAGCAATTTGGTCTTGCGGTTGATGTGGATGCTATGCCTTGGTTTACCCATGATTTTTTTGTGCTTGGGATTCCTAAAAATATATCAACTTTTTATCCCCAGTAACGATGCAACGCAAAAAACGACTTTCTTTTGTATCGTTCGAGCAAAATTTCAGATGTGTTTTTGCGCTTTTCCATTTGCCTCTCGTTCAGCTCATGTGGTATCCATCTACCAAACTTTTGAATCTTTCCCATCTCTCGCAGGCGATTTGTAACAGCTTGTTGACTAACGTTAAATTACTCTGGGAGTTGTTTTTGTGTTTGTGATTCGTCTTCGTCCAACAATGCTTGCAATTCCACATTTTCGTACTTTTTTGGTGGTTTTCCGTGTTTCTTGTTTGCAACATCGAAATCATCACTTCTGAAACGCTAAAACCATCGTTCACACGTATCTTGCGATGGACTAAGTTTACCATAGGCTTTTCGAAATAATCGATATGATTCAGTAGCAGTTTTCTTCAAATGAAAACAAAAAATTAAAGCTGTCTGCGAATGTTCTTTATCTGGCACAAATTTCGACATATTGAACACAGCAAAACAATACTATGCACTTTTTCAACTTATCACTTATGCACGTTGACTCTTGTTGGTGGCACAACAACATGGCATATACGTCAAATTTTTATACTCAACACTGCATTGACGCACCATCTGTTTTCTCAAATCCGCATTTCATATTTGTACACCTACTATATCTACCATGTCTGCCCTTTCCAATCTTCGCATTGTAGTCGCCCATAATATGAGTTCGTTCTTTTTTATTTGATTTATTACTTCTACGATCTCATTGTAGAATATTTTAATTTATCCCTTATGTTTATCGGCAGTTGGTGCGTATATTTGAACAATACTGATGTTAGTTGATTCCGCCCTTATTTATGTTAGTAGCAGTCTGTCTGATATGGGAATAAATTTGTACAGGTATGTGCTCATTTCTTCTGACATAACGACTCTTACCCCATATTGGTTTTGGTTATCTTCTCTACCTGATTGATATATCGTATACTGGTTTATTACGCATTTGCCATTTCCTGGCCATCTTATTTCTATAATTCCCATTATATCTATTTTTATTCTTTGCATTTCTTGGATGGTATTATAAATTCTTCTTGATCTAAACATGTTTTTGACATTCCAGGTAGCTATTTCGAACGCTCTCCTATTCTTTTCTGTCATTTACGCAGCTTTGTTGTACACCGTTCTCCCTAAACATCCGATTGGGGAACTTTTACGTTCAGAATATTTAGTTTTAAACACTGCCATGATGATGATGCTAAGATATAATATATATATATATATATATATATATATATATATATATATATATATTATTATATATAATTTCTTGGCCTCAGGGCAAAAGAGTACTATATCCTCGTAGGTTCATCTACTCTAAGCTGTTGACCATTCCGTAGGAAAGTGCTAATTTTGATCCGTTTTAATTTTTATTTCCCCGGTATCCGCTGTTAATTTTGTTAAACTGATCAGAAGAAATACGAATGACGGCAAGAGAATTAGAAGAATTTTTATGGATTCTAAAGAAGATGCTAAAATACTCGGATTAATAAAATATTATGTAAAGATAAAACCAAATAAAAAAATTTAAGGGGTTTTATAATATTTAGCAATACGGATAATGCAGACGCGATCTCTCAGTCGACGCGAATGCTGTCGAATATCTTCCTCTTTGCCTCGATAGCTCGGGACGCCATTAAAACTGATTCCTTAATTACCCAAACACGTCTAGATGGTCCCTCACCTACTTCCAGCGTAACTCACGTGATTCCATCCGACTGCTGGACTACCTGAACCATTTCCATTGCTCGAATGACTAGCTGGAAACTACATCTGCTCGAGCGACGACTATTCGGAACTGCAACCAACAAAACCTGTTTTCTAAAAGCCTCCTTGTTCAAGTAAATAGTTAAAAATTCTTACAATTGATATTACAATCCTCCTAGTTCTACAACCAATTTCTTATTGTCACAAGCTGAAATTCGAATTAATCTGAAAGTACCCTCATGACGCGGTAAATTTGTTTTTGTGGTTTATATTATGCTATCTAGCGTCCAAAAAATATCTAATGTCTTACGTTATAAACACTTTCCTGGTTCAATTAAGACAATTGATGGAAAATTACTCAAAAGCAAAACGTAAGAATTGAAATACTCAGGACATCCATTTCTTGAGACTGTTCATCAATTAGTTATTAGATTATTCAATTTCAGACATTTATTACATGAGGAAAAAGCAGCAACTTTTTTCAAAAGTCATGATAATTTGTATCTAATACCTATAATTTTTAATTAAGTTTACTTTATTTTCTAAAATGAACAGCATATTTGGAGTAAAAATTTGTAACACGTTAAAACGTTTTTTACTTATAAAATACTCAATTTTTTGATGGAAATATGATGTCATATAAAATTATTCCATAGAAACAGTTACAGGCCTAATTTTTAATTGTATAACTGTACTATTTTTGTAAAACTAAAGTTTTGACTAGTGTATCGTGTTGATAATAACATAACATTTTTTAAAGGACTTTTTCGCTGACTAAAAAACGAACATTCTTAAAGTATTTAATATATGGTTCTTTTTTATTTTAAGATCTGTACTTCTCTATTTTTTTACTATCATTTCATATTCTCGTTGAAATTGACTAATTGACTCATAAAATGAACGTGACTGCAGGAGCTGCATTAATTGACCAGAATGTCACGTTTGTAGATAGTATAACAATCGAAGTAATAAAAATATTTATTTAGATACCAGAAGGTCGTTAAGACTAATCCACTTATGCAAAAACTATTTTGTTACACACAAGCAAGCACGCACGCATTCACGTATGTCCACATACACACACTTTTTGAAATGATGCGATTACTAAACTATTAATGGATCTCATTGTGTAACAGATAACGTATAAGTAGCTATATGAGAAACAGTTCTTTACATCAACCTTTACTATCTTTAGAGCTTACATCTGAAATATGTCTGTCATCATACTGAAGCAAACACTTAAAATAAACTGAAAGCATATGGATATTTTAATTGTCTAAGTAATATAAACACCGATTCTTTCTAAACGGAACCCATTAGCATCGTAGTTTTATTCACATATTTGTGGAAAACTTTGAAGGCACAAATACTGAGATATATAAAAATTTTAAAAAATCAATCTAAAAATTTGCGATGGAAGCTCTAGGAAAAGAAATAAAAAACAACTAAACTTAAGAACTATTGGATAAACAAGTAAATTAAAGAAGAAATCAATTACAAAAGAGACCTGTATATAAAATGGCTTAATACCAATCTAGATAATGATTGAGGAAAATATAAAAAGCATCAAAATAGAGTAAGCAACCTAATGAGAAAGGAAAAACAAAAAATCTGGGAGCAGAAATGTAAAGAAGCGAAAATGCATATATGTGGAAAAAAATATCGAAAGCATGGAGATTTATAGGAAATGTGAGAACAGAGCACAAGGAAAAGAACAGATTATTTAGTGTAGAAATATAGAAATAAAATAGGTATTTCTAGGCTTTGTTAACAGAAGACAGAATTGAATATTATACAGGCCGGAAGCAAAAGAATTATGTAAGGATGGACGAAAATATCAAAATAAAGAAAAAACAACTAAGAAAATATACCAAAGAAATAAAAAGTGGTAAAGCAGCAACACCAAGAGGCATACCAAAAGAATTAGTTAAAGCAGAAATTGCAAAGATTTACAAAATTATTACTCAATTAATAAATAAAATCATAAATGAGGAAGATATACCGTATGAATAGAAAATGGGTTATATAACACCGGTGTATAAGAAAAGGAAAATAAATCAAGGCGAAAACTATCGTGCAAGTGCAGTAACTGATGTCTTTGGTAAAATATTTAGAAGAGCAGTGAAAGAACTAATAGAGCAGCAAGACATCGAACAACAAGTCGAAGAACAAGATCGATTTCAGGCTGAAAGGTTTTCTGTGTAGATAACCTTTTTAGTCTAAGTTTACCAATAAAAAAAAGTTAGAAACTGGGAAAGAACTACACCTAATGTTTCAAAAGCTTACAATAATGTACTTCACTCAAAGCTATGGAAAGTGTTGAAAGACAGCGGCATTATTAAAACATTGGTTAAAGCCGTGCAAAATCTATGTAAAGATCAGAAGGCAAAAGTAAAGGTAGAAGAGGAGCTGACCACAGCATTTCAAATACATATATATAAATTTTATATATATATATAATTATTTAATATATATATATATATATATATATATATATATATATATATATATATATATATATATATATATATATATATATATATATATGTTGAAAAATACAACACCTTCTCAGCTTTATAATAGTACTTATATATATATATATATATATATATATATATATATATATATATATATATCGATAAAGTACTAGACAGATGGAGAACAAAATGTAAAAGCATAAAAATGCGGATAGAAGAAAACTCTACACGTTACAACTTGCGAACGACCAGTTTATCGTAGCGTAAGACGAAGAAGACTTAGAATATATGATAAGAAAACCAAAGAAGAATAAACAAAATGGGGATTGACAATTAACATAATATAATCAAAGTATTTATGTATAAGGAAAGAAAATGACATGATAACTCTGGAAACAACTGAAAATATAAAAGCGTGCTCGAAAGTCAAATATCTAGTAGCTATGATAGATAAGCAACGCCAAAAATTAAACAAAGACGACGAGCAATTCGCGCTTTTAATAGAATCCTTTGGGACAAAAATATAAGAAAGAATAGGAAAAAACGTATATATAAATTAATAGTCCAGATATGCTATTGTATGAAGCAGAAGTATGGCAATTAAGCGGAAGACACAAGGCATAGTTAAAAGCACTAGAAATGTCTTATTGAAGAAAAGAAGAAGGAATATCTAGGTTATAAAAAAAAGAATGGCTATGTAAAAGTAGTAACGGAAATTATTAAAAACGTAGATGAAGAAATAGAAAAACGCCAATTATTATGATATGGACTCGTAAAAAAGCTGGGAGGACAATATGAAGCACTTACTACTAAAATAAAATATACTACATGATGCTTGGGAAAATAAACAGTGGAAGGAGATATTAGGCGCCGGAAGACCCGGATAGGGGTCATAAAGCGGCGAAAAAATATAAGACAAGTATGCAGTCAAAAGAAAAGCGGGGAGTAAAGACATGTGTTATTAAGCATTTTTTTAACTGTTTTTATACTTCTACAGTTTGGTCTCTACTAAAACTCGCTACCTGCCAAAATAGAACCTCGATTGAGCCGTTAAATGGACATCCGTTTTAATTAAACATTGTAGGAAAAAACTCTACTAGGGAGCCTACAAAATTACGAAAACTCTCAGAAGGGTCCTCATCTGTGAACGGCTAGCCGAGCAAATAAATTTTAGGATATTTTTGGAAAACGTTTCTGCCGCATCCCGTATTTTTCTGCGATTAAACTGATAACGGCGTTTTAGTAGAATTGAATAGGTCTAAATAGTACTGAAAACCGCATCTCACTATCTGTTGCCGTTTCCGAGATTTCCATTTTTTTTCAACTTTGACCACTCTTTTGACCATGAAGGAATCAGGGTGGCTACATTATTTACCGAATTAATTTTTTTTTGACATAGCCGAATTATAGAGCCATTGTAGTCGGATGACCGTAATTACTTTACTATACATTATACTATTTTAGTAACAAAAATTTATTTCTAAATGCTATGTCTAATGATTTTAAGATTTTATTGTAATTTCTCCAAAATTTTAGCCAACTACTTCAGAGAACGACATATATCACCTATACTTAAACTGGATTTTAAACAATTTATATACATCAATATGTCAACTCCAGTGACCTGCAGATTAGTATAAATTTCTACAAAATTAAAATTTTCTGTAAACGGGTGCTTTTATAACCTCGTGGGTATGTTTTATGCTATTATTTATAGTAATGTATATTAAATTTAATGGTAAAATTCATCAACAATTACTATTAAATTAATTTCAAGTTTTCACGATGCAATTAAATAAAGTGTAATCTGCTGTTTTATTTATAAAATGTTAAAGACCAAAGACTGAAATATAGTTTACCATATTTATGCTTGTATAAAAGGTAATTAATTAATAAGAGAGTGCAGCAGTACTAGAGTGAAAACATTAATTGGTTTTGACAGAAGCAGAAATGGACTGAAACTCTAGTTTCATATTAATCAAAAGCCATTACCGTTGATTGTGGAATATAAAATGAATATACAATAATGTAAATTTTACTTGCAGATAAATGTATATATCGATTATCCTTGATTCAGAAATTTGTATCGTCCATTCTAGTGTTATTTGCATAACACTCTTGGCTAAATAAAGTAGGAAAATAAACTTTATTGGTAATTAAATAACAAATTCATTATTACAAAATACATGTATTCACTATTATCAGTCTGGAGGTAAAAGTACACTGAGCCAAGCGCCACTTATTTCAGTTCCTGTCGTTAAACCCGGCGCGCTGAAAGATCTTGAAAATCTCGGACCGCGGAATCTTCTCGGTATCCCGATTGAAAACTGGGAACTCTTTGTTCGTTATCAGCGATTCCTTCGCTAGCCTGGCGGCAATTACGGGGTTTTTGTAGAAAGGATTACGCAGTTCCGAGGGCAGTTGGGCCTCTTGGGCGGCGTTCGCCACCACTGTGCGGTGAGCTAAGCTCCTGGACGCCATGGGCTCGGGGAAGCTGACTAGATTGGGGCCGGAGTGAAACACCGGCACCGAAATTAGGTTGAACGCAGGAGAGAAAACCTGACTTCTTGCCGCTCTCGCCGCCATTAGCACGGCTGCAGCGAACGCCCATAAAAAATTCATCGCGCCTGGAATTAATAGAATTAGTGAACAAATGAAATACGTTAAATGGTTTCTGGCTAGATTGGGCCAGCGATCGATTTTGATAAATGGTGCAGAAGGTAGAAAGGTTTGATTTTGCCCACACTTAATAGTTCTTGTATTGCAATAAGAAATGAATTTTAATTTTATGATTTTGTACATAAACAAATTCAATTGTACGATGGCTTCTTAAAAAAAGCACACATTATAGATAAACTAAGAGAAATTGACTCTAATGTTTAATCACATGTATTTGAAATTTCAGTTACATTAGCTACATGAATTCTATTTTGTGTTATAGTTAATAGTAACTTTGGAAGTATTCTAAATAAATCGTTGCAACTATCGAACGAAGGAATATATAGGGGCACGCCTAAGAGCGTCCTCTAGTGGTAAAATAATCGAGTTAGAGCTTCGCTGATATATTCGTAATCAGTGTGCTCGATTACTCCTATACACATGGGTTTCATGTCTTAACTTCAAGTTTTAATCTTAGAGATACCTTAGGGAGATTTGGTGAGGGGATTGAAAGGTCTGTTCGCTAATGACATTTTCTAAATTAGTGTGCTCTATTATTTATATTTAGTATATTATGTTTATTAACTTTTATTTTCTAATACCCAAGGAATCAAATATCAATTTAAATCTTTGTAGGTTTTAATTGTTAGAATTCGATTGGAGGAAACAAAATTGTAAATTTTCCAATTTTCTGGTTTATCGATAGTAATTAAATAAAAACATTTTTTCAGCTTATTGTTTTATTTTTTAAAATCATTTAGTAAATCAGTTATAAATAATTTAGCTATTTTATGCAAATTAAAAGCAATAACTTGCTGTATTTGGTTTACCATTTGTCGCTGTTTTATTTTATATTTTGTAAGTCCATTAAAATTTTATGACAAAAATGAATAAACGCAATTTTCGTAATTTTCTGAACTCTTTTAAGTTCACGTTAATGTTGAAGTGTAAATTATAATACAAAACTGACAAAATGATTACTAGTCACTTCTACGTTTGTGTATTTATTGTTATAGTGATCATTTGCTATTTTTTAGTTGTTATGTAAATATTTTTAAACCACTCTTTTCTGCATCTAATCAATTGTTTTACTATATATATATATATATATATATATATATATATATATATATATATATATATATATATATATCTCGAGAAACATATGCCGTTTTAATTTATTAAGACAAAATCTATTATTTTTAGTTTGTAAGATTCATTTGCAATTATTTTACTTTTTACTCTTGTTGGTAAAGCTTCAGTTAAGGATTTATAATGTAATTAGATCAATATATTTACAAATAAATAAAGGTGATTGTTCTTTAACCCATAGAAGACGTAAATTTTACGAATTGCTTCTACGGTGCTCACCTTTTGCAGTCTAGGCAAGCATCCCATCTATAAGCATTGGAATTGCTAATGATGTACAAATTACAGGGTGGTCGGGTAAACTTGGGATTTTTAGATTATATTGGAGGCAAGCCAAAAGGACGTCCGCAGAGCTGCTACACTTGGATTCTTTTTTTGCGTAGGAAAATCCCTATAAACTTGTGT
The DNA here is from genome assembly GCA_036346155.1 of Sinelater perroti. NCBI lineage: Eukaryota > Metazoa > Arthropoda > Insecta > Coleoptera > Elateridae > Sinelater > Sinelater perroti. Next base: position 48,319,902 of record JARFIY010000001.1, read on the forward strand.
AAAAGTTTACGACGTAATCAAGAAGTACGGGGAATCTGACCACTAGCAGAAAATAACTGCCGACAGAACTGTTCGCAACCGAAGTGATGAATTGGTCCGCTAATTAAAAGAGAAGATCGATCAATGTACCAACAGCTATATTATGAGTCTTTGACTCTGGGAAACCGCCGATTGTTGATTGAGAAAAACATGACAGACAAGAAGAACAAAAAGTTGCAGGTCCAAGCAATCCTATAACGACATCATGCATGCCAGTTCACCCAGAACACGAATATGAATCGCCATAATGAGCCTTGGATCTGTCAAGATACCCCTGGAACGCCTACCGTCGCGCACACAACATTTGCTGTCTTCATAATGGTGCTGAGTATTATGAACAGCGAAGGGAATGTCATTGCGCTTCACTTTTTTGAAGGCCTGAAGGCGACCACCGACAGCTAAATAAAATTGCTGCAAACAGTTGTTAAGCCCTGGATAGAAGAGGTGGTCACTAGTCAAGAATACATATTCCATCAAGACTCTGTTTTAGCTCACAAAGCAAGGAAGAAGCAGCCATAGTTTTACAATAATTTGTATTACCACTAGTCTCCCAACTTGTGGTCACCCTCTACTTCAAAACGCAATCACGTTGACTGCTATATATGGGCCATAGTCGAGATAAAAATCAGTGACGGGCATCATAACATAAAGAGCAGTTTAAGGGCTTCCATCATGGAGATAATAACACATATGGATGAAGAAGTTGTGTTGGTCTGCAACAGGTTTAGGTTCCGCTTGAGAACATCGTGATAGGGACTACATACGACTCTCCATGGTATTTACTTTAATTGTACTCTTTCAAGTAGATAAATTTAATTTTCTGGTATTTTAGTGTTATATTTGTTGTTTATTTATTTTCCAAATTTACCTCATAACTAAGTAGAATACTAAAAGTTTACGAATGTTCTCGAAATTGACAGTACATTTCTTTTACATTATATAGTCTGGCACAAAAATCAGAAAGTTTTATTAACTTATATTGTCCATATTACGTACTTCATTATGTACTACAAAAAATTGTTCTAAATATTTTTGATAGATATTCCAAAAGTAAGTATTGTACACAAATTATTCTTCAATCTCTATCGCAGTTTATGTATTTCTTAACAATCCAGTAAAAAAAATGTTTATTAGTTGCCAGTTTCACTACCAATCAGGTTTCAGGCTTAATACTTAATGCTGCTCTTTTTATTAACATAATCTTAATACTGACCAACTTAGCTAAAGGGAAGAGCAAAATAATTGTCGTAGAATCAAACAAGGACATAATGAGACAACGGTTTTATTTTTCGGTAAATGTAAGCCGTTTGCTTATATTGAAAAGATATAATATAAAGGGCCCCTTCTTTGCAACAAACAATAAAAGATGTTCCAAGAAACTTCCTTTGGAAGATAATGAACATAGATGAAGAAGTTGTGTTGGTCTAACAGGTTTAAGGTTCCCTAATGAGAATCGTGATAGGGACTAATACACTCTCCATGGTATTTACTTTAATTGTACTCTTTCAAGTAGTAACTAATTTTCTGGTATTTAGATTATTTTCAATGCTTTAAATTTAATTTCCAAACTTTACTCAGTATAAGTAGAATCTAATTTTAGCATTTCCAAATTGACAAGTACTAAACTTTTACTTATATATGAAAAATAAATTTTATTAACTTATATTGTATAGATAACTTCATTATGTTGAAACAAATTTTCTAAATATTTGAAGATTTCCAAAAAGTATTTAAAAATTATTCGTTATCTCTATCGTTTATGATAAACTTTAACAATCCAGTAAAAATGATTTATTACGTTCCAGTTTACTACCAATCAGGTTAGGCTTAATATTAATGTGTTTTGATTAACATCAGATAAGCAACAATTAAGCAAAAAAAGAAAATAATTTCGTTCCAACTTAAGGACGTATCTGAACAAGGTTTGTTTTTTGTATGTAAGCAATGATATATAATAGTTTGCTTATATTGAAAAGATATAATACAAGGCTCCTTCTTTGCAACATAATCAATAAATGTTCCGAAGACTTGTGTTTTAAATTTTGAATAAAATTCTAACATGTGACCATTTATCCATTAAATTATCCAATTAGTTTAATGTAATTTTTATAGAAAACACCAGAAATATGATATATTAGTCATTTGACCTTAACATCAAGATCAACATGCATTTGAAACAAGAATATTTGCAGCAACAGCATTGAATTTACTTGTGACCAGAGTAGAGAATACTGTAGAAAACAAAAAAAATACTTTAGCTGTCTTTTTGTGTATTAAGGGAACGTATACAGCTTTTGATTCAATTACTACAGTGTTAAGAACTAAAGAACTCGACGAAATAATCTGCAAGTGTAAGGACTGTATGCTTAAATAAAGGCTAATACATGTATTTCTGACGAGTGAAACAATAGTGACTCGGGTTTCAAGGATATATCCACAGTGTTTTGTTTCGTCTGTTGTGGAACCTTATAATGGGCAAGCTGTTAAGGACGCTTAAAAAAGATTTAATAGTACAGTTGGGAAGCGCCTACAAAGGGCCCGAAATCTTGTTAACTGGACAGATGCTGAAGGTCCTTCCAAATCTACAACAATAGCATTTACAAGAAGAAGAAATTTAGAAAAGCCGAGACTTTTTATGCTCCGAGATTTCAAGATAAAGTTATCAGGTAAGATAAAATATTTTAGGGTGATCGTAATAAATAAAATAAACATATCAAAAAAGTTAAAAATGAAGTGAAGGTGACACTAGTGTTAAGATGAACTCACGGAAAAACATGAGGTCTAAAACCGAAAGTAATGTGTTAGATATACATACATCACTCATAATGATATACGCAGCCTCTTTATTTTTAAATTATGGAATAAGCAAGAGTAACTTATTATAGACTGAAAAATTCACCAATTTGCAGAGAAAGTATGAAAGTCAGATATCTGAAAATTGAGCATGCGGGTGGAAGCATGCTGGGTATAAAAACAGACCATATGACTTTAAAATTCTCATTTAACATGAATTTAGAGGTTATTCTAATAGATAAAGATAAATATATAAACAAAATCAGGACAGAAAAATGTTTTGGATCGGAACCGAGTATGTAACGAGGCTACGCATATATTGTGAACAGGAAAACTTGCAGTTAATTTTTTCACTACGAAATCATTTTCATCGGTCTTTTAAGCGGAAATATTTTCTATACTGCAGTGTGCTAGACAAAACAATTTGAGGGCTTGTCGAGATAGGTAAATCAACATATTTAGGAACAGTAGGCATTCTTAAAAACGTTAAAAAAACTCGAGGATAACATCCAAACTGATATGGGAATGATGAGAATAATTCAGAATTTTAGCACACTGCAAGTTAAATATGTTGTGGGTACCATGGTACTGCGGAATTTCCGACAAGAAAATTGATGAACTTGCACAAGAAGAATTATCAACTCCGAAAAGGTCTTGAACAGGCCCTGGAAGTACCTAAAGGTGCATTACAAAGCCCGGTGACTAATTGGTGGGAAAACGATATAAAAATACCGGAAAAATGTACCGTAACAACGACATATAAAAACCTTAATAATAGAACTATCTTATAAAAAAAGCCACTAAAGAACTATTAATACAAAGCAGAGAATCAGTTACAGGTCTCCTCACAAGACATTGTTTTCTTAGATGACCCCTTAACAAAATAAAATGAAGACCTGAGCTGCAGGCAGTGTAGCAAAAGATAAGCTATTTAGAATACAATAAAATATTTGAAAGAATACAGAAGTTATTCAGTAAGGATTTGTACAGAGTAGCACAAGAGACGAGGATATTTGAAGAATTGCTGTAAAGAAAATAAAAGAAATACCGCGAGTCCATGAGGGTGGTGTTACCGAAGAAGCCAAATGGCTCTCGAAAAATTATTAAAAATCTTAAACATTATCATTAACTTACAAATTTATCGACATCTACATCTAAATTTCTACTCATTATATTATTATAATATATCATCAACTATTACAAACTACATATATAATTCTCCTGTAGTTTTAACATCGGATAATTAACTCACTTTATTTGAGTGTATCGTAAAGAATTTCTTATAAAAGATTTAAATAAATGATGAAAATAAAACAACAAAAAAAATCCAACATAAATAAATATTTTAATATTGTATGAGCATATGTAAGATAAATAAATATAATTAAGAACGGGAAGAATAAAGTTTTAAAAATATTATTTTTCTTAAATTGAGTAACAGTTGTTATGAAGTATAATACATTAATTAATTAAATAATAACGACTATAGTATTAATTATTATTATTTATAATAACTTCTGTAATTAAAGCAAGGCTACAGATTTATAACTAATAAAGGATCTGCTCTTGAATGTTCAAGATACAAGGTAAACCAGATTTATCTCCTCATGTGCAGATACAAATTTTATGGAATTAAATACCTTGAAGCGACGTTGGCAAACCCTGCAGAATTTGTTTATAACGACCAGTTATTTAACATAACGGTTAAGGATAAATAACACGCGTCATCCAAATTAGCTGTGGCAGCTCAAGGCCTGCCTCTTAACAGGAAGTACATTTCATTCGTCGATTGTGACTGAACTGCTAAAGACACGAGATAGACGCAGCCTTGCCAGATTGTTGCAAAGGAATGCCATAATTGATTGCTGTTACTGGGCGTAATAAAAATTGCCTTGGGGCGCCTGGTAACTTGTTTAGAGATCAAATTGTGCTAAGGCTGCACACTTGAACTCGGCAAGGATAAACGAAACCTTATTTTCTGTTGAAGAGCATTAGGAATTTGAATGCGCCATTCGGAGTTTACAAGACGGATTTTGCTTACCCAAAATGTATTCTAGCGGATGTTTCATTTTCTTTCCTATTTGTAGGCAAAATTGAAAATCACCCTCCTTATGTACATCACAGCGTGCGCATTTGCTGAAATATGTCGGAGAACGAAATACTGAAACCTAAAGTTTAATTGAAAAATACGTGTAACAACTAATTTTAACTAGTTATTAACAATCAATTTTAAATTTAAAGCCTAATATTTAGTTGAAGCTTCAACCTTAATCACTTTTTAATAGAAAATCTGTGATCGTTTTGTTTTTTATCTAAAAATAGAATATTAAACGCAGCATATTTTAAATAATAAATAAAAAGTATTTTGTGGATAAAATTTTAATTTTTTTTAATTTTTGTTTTTTATTTGGTTTAATAATTTTAATACAAGTGTATTTCTACCCACAGGTTGTTTATCACAAAAGCACAATTTTAGTTTTTAAAACTGTTTTTTTATTATTATTATTTATAGATTTAGCGTTTTAAGTTGATTCCCTATTCAATACTGAATTATTATATTGCTCTTTCTAACTAACGTAATTTCTGATAAAAACATTGTAGATATTTTATTTAAAACAGATATTACATCAAATTCAACTAATATGCGCATTTCGGAAAATATTAAATGTAATTTTAAAATTCATAATTATTATTAATACGATCACTAAGACACTATTTATTAACTCCTTAAATAAAAAACCATAAATTACTCGTACAGATATGATTAACATTAATAATTCAAAACGTCTGTCGTATCTAGAACCAATACAATCTACCAATTGCAGACATTCGAAATTATATAGCTTGTGGAATTGGTACAAGGAAATTATTATATGTATTAATAAACAATAAATATAATTCTTTAGCTCCAAGAAAACAATTTATTAGAAGTGTAAATTTATTTTATTTTCACTTAATTAAAGCATTCCGCGGATTAATGTAGGCTAACGAAAATTATGTCATTCAGAAAGTGAATTTCAAGGTTGCCGACGAGTCCTAACTAAACATTAAGCAAGTTTATCACGAATTTACATTCAGTTAGTGAATGAATAAGGCAGTGCTTTGTATGCTTGATGTAGTGTGTCGCGAATGTAATATTTACTTACAGAAGCAGTGAAAATGAATTTACGAAATGTTTAGTGTAGCTCAAGCAGATATTTAGTTCATTTCTTTGAGCATAAATGTAACGTCGCTCTGAGAGCACTCAATATGAAGGTATTACGTTTAAATTGAGTTGTTCCTTTCTTAATCCGCTCGCACATGTTCGTAGGGGTGAGCCTTAACTATTTGTAAGAGGATGAAGGCGCTTATTAAAATTATTGCCCGCATATGAATTAATTGAATTAGATATCGAGCTACATGAATAAAGTTTAGGCACTTTGGTTTTATTACATACCTGAAATTTAAATGAACATCAAAAATTTCTTTTTCAATTCTTATAAAGTTTTATATTAAATTTCCCAATAATTTACTTTTTAACTGTTTAAAATCAAATCACTAGCTGGAGTCTAAAATCCACTTTGTACTTCAGCACGTCTGTGCTGCCCACTACGTTTCTACGAGAACTGACAATAAGACACTACGCTCTCGATGCCACTGTTACATGCACATTCAGAATGCCATACACTGGCTGATTTTATATAGGGAAATACAGAGAAAGCCTTGCTTTAGCAAGGGGCAAACTCGACCTTACCTTGAGGAACTGAGTCAAGGGCGCTTCGTTAGGCAGCACTCGGAGGAGGCAAGCCCACTCCCGGAATTAATATCCGTCAACGCTTTTAACCGATACGCAGAATCCAGCCGGGTCTTCTCGGCGTTCTTGACGTAAAATTCAGGATGCAGCTCGGCCGGGCTGTAAGGGCGGAATTTGTAAACTTTATTCATTTCTACCGGCAGATCGGGTCCAGAATTCTGGCTGCGAGGCTTGTAACGCATTTATGTGCAGCCCGCCTATCGTAAATTTCCTCCGCGCTGTAAATTGTAAATCCATTTTTTGTTTTATCCGTTCAGACGATATTAAACTCCAGTCAGATAGCGCCCCCTAAATTTGCAACTACAGAGTTTTCATACAATTAATCAAAAGTTAATACATATTCATGTAACTCCTACAATTTTCCCACTCTTTTTGTAAAATACAGGTTGTTTTCTGTTGCAAGGACTAAAATATTAAAATAAACTTTTTTAATATGATCTAGATGGTTATTAACTATTCCCATATTCAAACGTGTAAGCCACTAAATGAAATTTGGTGCGGCACGTATTATAATATTTATTCTATTATTGATCCATCTTGTTTAGACAAAAAATATAATAAACTTTTTTGGCGACCTATGCCATGCATTATTTATACCTATTTAGATTCGACCTACCTAAATAAGGGTTATATAATAATATATTATTATTATTCTTTTTATTCTCCAAGGGGACGTAGGGTTATACAAAGGAAATACATATTAAATTCAAAAATAACAAGAACGGTGTAATATCGTAAAGAAACTTTTTACAGCGGTGCGAATTCGTAACGGTCACTTCCGGTTGCCGTTAACCGATTTGGCTGAAAATCAATCCCATGAAGGGTACTGACCTAATATGTGTGTATGTAAGTTTTAAGTGAATCTGTTGAATAGAACAGAAGTTATTTTGTCTCCAGACACACAGACATACAGACAGGATGATAATCTCATTAACTTTCTACTATAAGCTTCGCTGTAGAAAGTTAATAAACAACAGCCCTATAACTATAAACATTAACACATGTAGTATGAAATATTTTAAGTATCACAAACTATCTATAAACTTGTACTTTATCGTGTGCTAGGACCAGTAGCTGACCGATGGTTTTACCTGTTTCCTCTTTGATTGTTGTCCTTCAAGTTTTACGAGGTCGCCATCTGACTCTCCTTTCTTGTGAATTCCATTCTAAAACAGCATGACTGGGGACTTCTCCACGCTTTTTCAGTGTATGTTTCAGCTATTTAAATTTTTTTTTTTGATTTCTAAATCCAAGTTTTCTTGTCAGTCTTTCTCCATAATTCTTTATTAAATATTTTTTCGCGCCACCAAATTTTCAATATATTTCTCAAGCATTTGTTTAAAAATGCCTGGATTTTCTTTTGTATTGCGACAGTGATACACTAAGTTCCTAAACCATACAAAAAACAACAGTTTTTACAATAGTATTAAGTATTTTCATTTTAACTGCGTTATGAATGTTTCCAGCTTTCCATATATGATTTATTTTTAGAAACGCTACCCTTGCTTTGATTAATCTGAGTGCAATATCTTTTAATGACCCCCATCTGTTGACACTACATTACCAAGACAAATAAATTCCTCCACATTTTCAATATTACTGTTATTCAAAGTTATATCGTTCTCGTTCGCATTAATAGTTAACAACTTAGTCTTATCTTTATTAATTTGCAGTCCACTTTATTTGATTCACTTAGTACACTATTAAGCTGTGCCTGCATATTTTGCATGTTCGTTGATAATAAACAAACGTCGTCGGCGTATTCTAAGGCTTCTAATGTTCCAGTTAAACCCCACCTTATTCCCTTTCATCTGCTTTTAAACGGTATAACTAATATAAAGTCCATTAAAATTAGGAACAATAAGGATTAAACACACCCCCGTATTACACCAGTCTCCAACTCAAATTGTTGAGATAACTGTCCTTTATGCATCTCTACTTCTCTGCATCTGTGCCTTGTGTAACCTTCTTTTATTAGACGTATTATTTTGTCAGAGAATACTGAGTTTTTCAGTACTCTCAAAATACACCCTCTGTCTATAGAATCAAATGCTTGCAGATAATCTATAAATAGTTAAAAGGGTGATTGGTATTCAACTGACAATTGATATTCTAATGGTATTGTGTAGCGAGCTCTAAAATCACGTTCCTCATTTCCCAATACATAATTTAGTGATAGGCGACACAATATTTGCGCACAAAATTTGCCATAAAGAAAATTGGGTATCACCAACTGGGTATCAACTGTAATTAATCAAATTGACCATATTTGTGTCAATAAAAAATGGCAACACAATCTCTTGGATGTACGCAGTGGAGCAGATATTGATTCTAATCACCATCTTCTTGTAGTTAACTTTCGACTTCAGCATATAAAACCCCGCAAAAAGAGTATCAGAAAACCAACAAGTACTCTCAGCAAAATAAATCAAAACATGAAAAATTTGCTAAAAACCTACATGAAACAGGCAAAGAAATTAATTACGATGCATCTATTGAAGAGAAATGGAGAGATTGCAAGAGAGCCATTATTAAAAGTTGCAATAAAATAAAGACCAGCATAACAAGAAGTTCGACAGAATGGATAAGTCGAGTCGTGCCTTAAGATAAAAGAAGGAAAGAAGTTTTAAGAACTTGGACTTACAGCTAAAACTGAAGAACAAAAAAGTGTAGTACAAAAAGAATATGTCAAATGTAGCAAAGCAATTTAAAAAAGTTTAAATGCAGATAAAAACGTCTACTTAAAAAATTGTCAGAACAAGCGCAATTGGCAGCTGATAGAGGAGAGGACAAAGAATTGTATTTTATTGTAAGAAAACTGGCAGGCAACAAAGGAAAAATTGGTAAATTATCAATCAAAGATAAAAATGGTAAAATCTTATATATGGTTGAGCAACAATTACAATGTTGGAAAAAATACCTTAAAGAAACAATGAATGTTACAAGTGATAATGTTCAAATTCCACTAGAAATTGACACAACTGAGCTTTCAATAAATACCGCTATACCAACAAAAGAAGAACTGCTTCAAGCAATTCGACAAATAAAGATGGGTAAAGCTTCAGGGAATGACTCAATTACGGCAGATATATTAAAAATTGGTACAGAGGTTACACTAGGTATACTTTAACCGCTTTTTCAAAAAAAACATGGATCGAAGAAACATTTCCTACTAACTGAAAAAAGGAATTATCATTAAGATTCCTAAAAAATAAAACTTACAAAAATGTGAAAATTAGAGGGGAATTACCCTTTTGCGTATTATATTAAATAGAATTGGTAAAATATTAAATAAAAATAATGTATACTTTAATTTAATTGCTTCCTGAGAAATTGTATAAATATTCGAATACATTAAGAAAAATTGTTTGGCATGAATAAAAAACACCTTTTTGTACTTGATTTTGTTTAGATTTTTAATTTTTTACTAAAATTTCTACCGACATAAGTATCAGGTTGTTCAATTTTAGCATTAAAGTTCATTACGCATGCAACCATAAAAGTTTTGAGAAAAAAATTTTACTGCAGAGTCCGGCAGAACGATATTTCCTCTCCCAAACAGCCATAGAAGAACACTATAGATACTGTTTAGTGTTTCATTGTACCATCACTTATAACAATGATTGTTATTTAGTCATCAACCCGTTTTGATGATAATATCGTCTACATATTTGTCTGCACGAGTGATACACTCTTACAGCGTCACCTTAAAGTTCTGCATTGCTTGCCGAATTATTTATACTGATACTGCTGTAGTCGTGTTGCTAATAGCATCTCCTAATTTCTCAATAGTCCATCAAATGCAAAGAAAGTCTTCAGCTTTTAGGTACTTTCACAAAAAAAATTGCAAAGAGACAGGTGTGGTAAACTAGCCGTCCATAAGATATCACATTGTAATGAGATGAAACGGCTTTGAAATATTTGTCCCAGAACTCCTCGAGAAGTTCTTGCCCTTGAAATTGCAGTGCTACATTTTGATGTTTGTTGAATTAGAGCTCCAGTAACTTACATAAGATTGCAACTTAACGGATAGATGTGACGGTCGTTGCGTTTCCTTTTTCCTGCTTCCTCAAAAAATACGATCCTATCGTGCTAAATCCGCACACTAAAAGAGTTGCACACCTGCTGTAGGGGGATTTGATTATCAGAGAGTTGTTGGAGATTTTGTTGAGCCCAATATAAAAAATTATACTTGTTCACATAGACCAATAAATTAAAATAAGCTTTTTACTACTGAGCACAATGGTATTAGATGGAACATTATCCAACAGTCTTTAGGTTCCTGGAACATCATCCATTAGTTTGTATAAATGTAATATGAGAGCTCAGTGTAAAAAATCGCAATTTTTAAAATAAGTCTCCAACACAAACCTACGGTATTTACCACTCCGTCATAATGGGTATTAAAATGGCATGTCTTGTGTTGCTCGAATATGTACGACTCAAGTCAATCAAAAGGGGGGATTATTCTGTCGAATCCTGTAGATGTTTACAAAAGAAAGCATTGTAAGTCCTGTTTGATGCAGATCAAATAAACTTTAAACTTTTTTATTGCACGCAATCCAATTCCAGTTACTCAGTTACCGAAATGAAAGAAAATGATTATATTAAAGCAAATTTTAAACTTCACTGGGTTAAATAACACAAACATTTTCCCAGACTATCTGTATAGCAGGAATATATAGTCCATTAAGGTACCAAATCTGAGCTAATAAATACCAACAATTCTTTCTTAATTTTAGACCAAATTATCTAGTCGCTAGTGACTGGAATGCTATAAATATGATGTGGGGCTCAAGACTAACTTCAACTAAAGATCGAAACCTATTACAAATTATGCAACAACATAATCTTAACTTTTTATCAACTGAAGTACCAACATAATGGCCTGTTGACCGTAGTAATCCCAGATATTCAAAATTCTGTTGTTACAAAAAAATATCCAATATATAGAGTAAGATAGAGTCACAGTTTGATCTAAACTCTTATCACAGTGCTATTGTAACAACGTTAGTACTGAAGTTATCTGGAGAGGTCCACCATTGCACCTGTGCTCCAAGTAAACCAATTGGGAATTGTTTGAGCATAAATTAAAACATCAAGTTAAGCTTTTGTATAAAAGAACCCCGCGAAATTGAAGAAGTGGTACAGTATTTTATCAAACTTCTACCGAAACAACGCAACATACTATTAACCATAAAAATGCGTGTCCAAGAAAAACATAAGACCCGTAACAAATGGCAAAGAACAAGATACGCTGAAGATAATACGATATAGAATAGGATAACATATACACTCCATACAGCTTTTCAAGAAGTCCGAAATGATACGTTTAAACGTTATAAGAGGCGACAAAGAATTTTAAAAGACCGACAACATCGGTGCTGCCCATAAGAAAACCAGACAGCAATTGGGCACACTCAGATGAAAAAACAGCTAAACTTTTGCGAATCATCTTGCTATTGTATTTACTCCACTTCCATAGGAAATAGACGACGGTCAAATACAACCCTACCTTGACGGTCCATGTTAATTGTCGCTGTCAGTAAAACCACTCACCGAAAAAAGTCCTTCACGAAATAAAAATAAATAACTCTTACCAGGCTCCTGGATACGATTTAATAATAGGAGAAGTTCTAAAACATTTCCCCAGAAAAGCAATTGTTTCCTTAACAACAATTTAGTGTAGCATTCTACGACTGCGCTACTTTCTAATACAGTAGAAATTCACTCAAATTATTATGCTTCCCAAACAAGAGCAGCCACCAAATAAAACACCGTCCTACCGACCTATAAGTCTCTTATCTATAATGGCAAAACTATATGAAAGACTACTCCTTAACAGAATTAAAGATATTATACCCACCGAACATCAGTTTAGCTTTAGAGAAAAACACTCTACAGTACAACTTCAGATTAGTTAATAAGATCAATAAATATTTATAAAGAAAGGAAATGTGTATTTTTCTAAGCATCCACCAATCCTTTGATAAAGTATGACATGGTGGACTCCTCTACAAGCTGAAGAGAAATTTACCTAGTCAGCTCTATATCATTCTTAATTCATATATGCAAGACAGACATTTTTAAGTAAAATATAACAATACTGTGTTTGACTACCACTTAATTCAATCCGGAGTACTTCAGAGTAGAGTATTAGGACCATATTTTTATCTAATCTAGACGGTAGACTTGCTAGTCACGGAGCACACTATGGCAGCTACATTCGCTGATGATACAGCAATACTATCAGCTGACCTAGACTGAGAAAAAGCGTCAAAAATCTACAAAACCACCTATATGTATTGCAGAAATGGCTAATTTGGGAAATTGCAGTTAATGCTAAATAAATATTTAGAAGAAGTTGATATAACTGTAGCCAATTTAACTAAAACAATTAAGAATGCCGCATGGATACCAAGGACCGACTACAACTGTGACACCAATAAGAAAATATGTTCTATTATAATCAAATAAAAAAATTTCGAGAAAAGAAAACTTAGAAAAATATGGCAAACCACAAGAAGTGAAGATGACAAGAAGGAATTTTACAAAGCAACAAAGGAGTTGAAACAACTTTTAAAACAAATAAAAAATCAATCAATCCAGGACTACCTCAGTGAACTATCACCACTAAAAGTAACAAGTTTCTCACTGTGAAAAGCCACCATAAAATTGAAGAAATCTCTGGTATAAGGAAAAAGCTGCAGTACTTGCAGATCACTTAACCACTGTTTTTCAACCAAATAGCATAAACAAGCCCAAACAAACGCAAATGATACGAGAATATCTTAATGCACCATACCAAATTAAATTAAATTCCAATTAAAAACTTAGTTTCATAAAAGTTAAAGATACAATACAACAAGATATGAACCCTCGCAAAGCTCCAGGTTTTAATTTAATAACCCGTAAAGTGTTATAAGAACTTACAACTAAAGGATACAAAGCTATACAACAAATCTTCAATCCAATACTGAGCCTAGGGCATTTTCCCAGCCAACGGAAAGTTAAGAATAGTTATGTTGTTAAAACCTTGTAATAAATGAAGTGGCGTCTTATCGTCCTCTTAGTTTATTACCAGTTTTTTGAAGGTCTCCGAAAAGATATTTTTGAAACGAATGAAAGTAACCCTTGACAATAACAAACAGATCCCTAGTCATTAATTAGGTTTTAGAAACCAACATAACACTACCGAATAAGTGACACCGGCTAGTTAAAGTGATCAATTGTCATTTGAAGAACAAAACTATTGTACGGCTGCATTTCTGGACATCAGCCAAGCCTTTGACAAGGTTTTTCACGAAGGACTTTGCTTAAACTAAACCAAAATCTTCTACAGGCTTTTGTCATTGTCCTTACTTCCTACCAAATCCATAAGTTTTTTTCTAGTTAAATATCAAGATGAATACACCAATCTGGTATCAGGCGGATCTGGAGTACCACAAGGCAGTATTTTGGGACCTATATTATATCTCTTATATACCGTAGACCTTCCGATAACTAACAAAAACACAACAGTCACGTATGCAGACGATGCTGCAGTTCTAGCAGTGCATACTAACCAAATTACTGCATCACAATACGTTCAAGAAAATTTAAATAAGTTGCACACTTGGTTAACTACATGGAAAATAAAGGAAAATGAATCTAAATCGGTACATGTAACGTTTACATTAAACAGAGACACCTGCCTTCCAGTTACATTAAATGGTAACCAACTGATGCAAGCAGATGAGACAAAGTATCTTGAAATGCACATGGACAGACGCTTGACCTAGGGGAAGCACATATTTACAAAAGAAAGCAACTCGGCATAAAATTCCGGCAAATGTATTGGATGACTGCCAAGAAAATCACAGTTGTTACTTCATTTTGTACAAAACTATTTTGAAGCCTGTGTGTACATATAGGATTCAACTATGAGACACAGCTAGTAATTCAAATCTTGAAACTTCAGCGCTTTTAGAACAAAGTTTTGAGAACATTAGTTAATGCCCCCTGGTATGTTCCAAATCATGTAATCGCAAAAAATCTACAAATTCCAACTGTTAAAAAACATATCAAAATTTAGTGAGAATTATAGTGCTAAAATTGTAATGCATTTAAATGTGCTCTCTAGAAATTTATTTAAAAACACTAGTAAAGTGCAACATCTAAAACGCTTCAAGCCAAATGATCTAATAGACAAATTCAATTAGTTATATGTATACAGCATAAGACAGTTTAAGTTACTTTATAAAGCCATTACATGTTATATAAAATAAAGGAAAGTCTTCATTGGAAGCAACTCCTGTCAAGTTACTGTAGTATATCTAATATTATTTTAGTAATATTATTGTTCCAAAAATTAGACAGATTGTAAGCAAACAAGAGTAATAAAAAAAAAATAAGAAAATATATGAATTTCACTTTATATACAAGCTCTGTGTATTATCATACTGTTTAATAAAGAAATAATGGAATACCGGTATTTAGTATATCAGTCAATTACATTATTATTATCACCAGAATAATGGAATTATTAGTATTACCAACAGTTTTTAAAACTTTTTCTGTGCTCTAATGCAGCACAGCTTTATTTGGTTCTAATTCTTTTTTTAATTTTATTGCCTTATAGTCGACACTTATAAAATATTTGAATTATATAAGCTACGAAAACTACTTTGATACAAAAGTGAAACTTGGTTGTTTTGAATTCTCGTTTTTTATAATAACTCAATGAAATACGACACTATATTGCCTGGTATTAATTAAAATAGTTTGGCGGATGTTGCGAAGCACAAAGGAATTCTTTTCTGGAATGCAAAAAATGCCCACAGTTAGCGCGCAGGAAAGCCGGCATATAAAGAGCTCGTCATTGATTATCAGCTTTTTGTGCAGGTTTTTGTGATGATGTTTTGAAAGGCCGTTATTGTAGCTTCCGATGAAACGTGCTCGCGTTTTCACAGCTTATTTTAAGGGTGGATGTTCGAAGCTGGTAAAAAACTGCATTTTGGTTGAAGTCTGAAAAGTGAAAAGTTAAACCGGGATTTATCACGTTATCAAGCTTTTCCTACATATTCGAAACAAATTAACAACACAGCTGAAAGTAGAATATGAGATTCAAAGCTGGAGGCTGGCTTTTATCAAACTCCCTCCTTAATGTAGTTTCTCCTTCGTTAAACTTTGGTTTCATTTCAATTTTTTTGAATATAAGCAATTTTAAATATAAAAAATATAGGTAACATTTTATTCTTTGCCAGAAATTTATTTAAAAATAATTTAAAGAAATATGTATCTTTGACCTTTACTTTTAACTATTTGAATTTTATTAAAATAAAAAATATAAATAGTTAATTTTGGTTATACAAGAAATTCGAAACAAGTAAATTATAAACGTCCATGCGTTTCTCAGCTAATATGGTAAAATTATATATCATTTTCTGGCTTTTAGGACCATTCGCCCCCGGACATTTCGCCCCTGGAAAATTCACCCCCTGAACAATTCGCCTCCCGAACATTTCGCCCCCGTGTCATAATTATCTTGTATATCTATCCCTATACTACAACAGTTCTTGTTTAAAATTTAAATAATTCAGAAAAACAAATTTTTATTGTACAATAAAAGATTAACACAATACAATCTACTTACACAAACAAGTGCATCTACTAAATAAATTACAATGCAGTATTATGCGCAATTCCTCGTAAAAAATCTATGGTATCCCTACTTTCGTAATCTACGGCTATGTTTCGCAAACGTTGCGATAGAGCGGCATATCTTTTATTTTGTGCGTAAGCAGGTCCGCCTGCTATAAATTGGCTTATTTTTTTAATGCGCTTATAAACTTATATATGCTTAAAAAAGCATTTGAAAATCAGGATATTTCTGAATTTCGGGCGTTCGGACGCTGGAGAAGCAGAAACATGTCGTGTGGAAGAGGAAGGCTGATTTGAAGGCGCGCGAGCATTTACGAGCGCTCGAAGTCCAGGCGTGAGAGGGACTTCCCCCACCACGCGGCATGTTTCCGCCCCTCGAGCGTCCGAACGCCGGAAATCCAGAAATATTTCGATTTTCAAATGCGTTTTTAAGGTACTAAACTAAACCTTACGTAAATTCAAAGAGAATGGGGTTATAGAGCAACTCCACAGGAATAAACGGCTTTTTGTGAAATCTCTCTACGACCATTTTTAACGCCGTTTTTCGGAAACACCTTTTTTTACATTTTCGCTATTTCCGCAAAAAGTTATTATTATTTTTGCATGAAATTTTTTACAGAAGAGCTTCCTAAGATCATTACAAACCCTGTAAGTAAATGGAAAAAATGGCTATATATAGCGGTTATTAATTTTTATGCAAACAGTTGTTGACCGATTTTAATGATCAGAACCTCATTTTTTTCGTCTGTTTTAGTATTATAAAGTACTATTTTTTGTTTTCTGGAAAAACAATTTGACACTTAAAAATTAAAAAACCTGTTTTCGGCACCTTCATAAGTTCTTTTCACCAAGTTGCACAAAAAATTTGTTTTCCAATATATATACATATGATTTATACTATTTTTCTCGTAATTAACATATTGAGAAAATAGACTGAGAACTTTTTCGAAAAAATAAACTATCTGACCTGGACTAATATTAAACAAAACTTTTAAATTAGAAAATTGTTGTATATTTCTAATGCATTGTAACTATATGAAAAAGTATTAACTATTTATTAAATTACAATAAATTATTGTCTAGAATAATATGTAAGCACATATATCACACTAGAATTTACAAACTCTATCAAAAGATAATCTGACGCAGAAGGCATACTAGACCGGGCGATAATGACAGATTTCCTAACATGAAGTTATCCCGTCTGCCCTTTTAAATATAAAAAGTAGAGATCACAATTGATTAAAGAAACTACGTATCTCGCGGTTATAGGTGATACGTGGTGCATACTATCTTCATCAAATCGATTTTTGAAACAATAATTTTTAATAGCTTTATGCCGTCTGCCGTTTGTACGATACGAAATTACATGGAAAAATAATCCGGCGCTAGCTTGTCGGCAGATTTCCAATGAAGTTTCGTTTAAGAACGCAAATTATATTCTATAAACAAATTACAATTTTATAATGTAAGTATACCGTCTGCCTGTTATATAGGGCCTTCAATTCATCGAAAAAGTCACAAAATCGCGAGGCAGACAAATCGGTGAATTACTATCGTTTGGTCCCTCCAGTCTAAATCGGTCGAAATCAATCGTTGAAACATAACTTTATGCAGTCTGTTATAAAAAATATGTAAATTAGATGCACATTAGAAGCAACAAAAATATTGGCAGACAGTTATGATTGATATATTTCATAGGCAGACGATATCACTTCGACCAAAAAGCATAAAATTGTTGAATAACATTATTCCGTCTGCCATTTTGTTAAATTGATGTGAAGGTCATACTTAATTAACAAAAGGCAGACGATTCCACTTGTTATTTATTGATTTTCACTAATTTTTAATTTCTTGGAAGAAATCGTTAAAAGCACATGAAAATGCCATAATCTTTTTTTTTGTTTGGAGGAAAGAAAGTTCGATTGCAGTAATTTTATTAAAAAATGGATTTATTATAATGATAATACTTTTGTAAAAATACATTAAATTATTTGAATTTCATACTTTATTACTCTTCTCCATCAATTTTTAGCTTGTTCTATGTCTTCGGATTCTTCATTTTCTTCACCTTTTTCAGATTCATCTTCATTTATAACAACTAATTCATCAAAATCATCACGTAAGTCATCCTCGCACTCATCCTTTTCGTAATCGTCCTCGGAAAAGCTGTCATCATCATCATCATCATCCAAATCGATATACTCATCATTGTCTGTGTCTAAAAAAATTTGTTCTTAAGTACTTTTTGAACATTTTTCAGAGTTTCACTTTATTAATATTAATATCTTAGAGAAGACTAAAGATTTTTAAATTTTTGCAAGTTACTATTGATTTCATAAGATGGAAGTGTAATAAACGTTTCCAAAAGTCAAAGAAAGAAGAAAGAGAAATAGAAAACGCCTGTAAAAAGTGCTTTGCTTAAAAGAAAAAGTGAGAATAAGATGCAGAAAAAGCTTGACGACGGTACGTGGTGCGTAAAAGAAGAGTAAAACATTAAGACGTTGCATACAGAGTGTTTTACCCTCTTCCTCTTCTTCTTTATCTTCAGAAAGAATCACATCTGTGACAATGTTTGGCATTTCATCGCCGTTAAACCAGTTGAAATTGAATGATCCGTTTACAAGTGCCCAGCCGTACTCAGTGGATCTAAATCAGTTGGTTGTGGTAAAGTTGCATTTGACCATATACTGTTATTGTAAATGGAACGATTAATATGCTGCTCGAGTTCTCTTTGCTTGGTGGAAGTTTGCAACCATCATAGTTTAGAATTTTTTTGAATTTTCAACATTTTTACGACTCCGTATAGCCCAGGCGAGGTAGCAAAAATGAGTGATTTTTAAAATAATTAGTTGCGGCACTTTCTCAACGTAATAATTAGGAGAAAAATCGTACGAATCGAATGAAAATGTTTTGGACAAAATCCGATTGTAGGATCATTGCGAAAAAATTCAAAAGGCGCGAAAAAGTTTTTCGGCTTTTAGACACGAAAAAACTGAGCAAAAACAAAAATATAACGTTATACCGCTTGAAAAGACAAATAAAACTATTTTTAGATCATTAAAATCGGTTTATAACTTTTGCACAAAAAATAAAACCGCGAATAAAAGCGATTTTCGATGTTCAATTACTCAGTTTGTAATTATCCTAGAAATGTTTTCCGGGGCTCAAATTATAGGGTTTTCCAACACCTTCTTAAAATTAAATATTTGTCAAAAAATATTCATAAGTTTTCGCGCAAATTTCGAAAAAGTAAAAACAGCTACCTGTTCTTGAAGACTTCCTCTACAACCATATCAAATTTGAAGTCGATCCGATAATAATAAGTACCTCAAAAGCGCGTCTGGAGAACGTGCAATTTTAGAGAGCGGCCGCGTGGACGCACGAGCGAAGGAGAAGTGGCGCGTAGGTGGGGGAACACTCTTTCCCGAGGGTGGAACGGGCGCCCGGAAAACGATCGCGCGCGTTCAAATTTGACAAGCCGGAAAAAATTGAGATTTCTCGGGAACTACTGAACGAAAATTGATGTTTTTTTTTAACTGGGGTAGCGCACTAAAATATTAATAATGCGCGGAGTGGTTATTTGACATAAGGGATGGTTATGTGCTTATTTATGTAATATTTTTTCTTTTTAATCTTATAATTACTTCTGTTTAATTTTTCAATGATTTTTGACGTTAGTGTTGTCTACGTATTTCTAATTTTGTATAATAATGGAATCACTGAAAAACATTTATCTGATATGCGATACGACATTTTTAAAAGTATGAATATCACTAATAAGACGAAATTGGAGCTGCTGCCACCAACGGAAGGAGCCGTCAAGCAACACTGTTTACGTGTTTATTTACAAGTACAAGCTTGTCTAGGAAGGGTAAATCCGGCGACGCAGTATGGGTGGAAATTAACTGACAATACCCTTGAGCCGATTTTCACAATGGAGCAGCTGATTCCTCAAGTTTTAATAGCTACCATCAGTTGTCAATGCAAGACCGGGTGCAACCGACTTTTATGCAAAACGTCGTGGGCAAACGTGCGCAAACGTGCGCAAACGTGCGAAAACATTGAAAAAACAAACTACAACTTCGAAGAGGAAGAGGAACATGCATATTCGGAGGAAATCAATGACTTGCTCGAATTAATAACGGAGGCAGACCACAGATCAACGCGAAGAAAACGAAGACGTTAGTGAAATTGTTCAGTACGATGAAGAGAGCCACTCGTATAGTGATTCCGATGTATCACTGGAAATCGCATAATGATAATGTAACGTATTCCGAATGTTTTTTGTTTTTTTTTAAAGATAATGTATTTGTTGCGTTTGCGTATATTTTCGTTAAGTCATTTTGTGTCGCTGTATTTTTTAATGTTTTGTTAATATTGGACGTTTACAATACGAAAGTACACATTGTTTAAACGATATTTATGTTGTTAATTTTTTATTTACCTTCATTCCAATGTTATTAACTATGTGAACATGTGTAAATATCCCCTAAGTGAGAACAGCAATAAAATATGTTTTGTAAACAAACTTCATTAATAGGCACATAACCATCCCTTATGTCAAATAACCACTCCGCTCATTATTAATATTTTAGTGCGCTACCCCAGTTAAAAAAAACATCAATTTTCGTTCAGTAGTTCCCGAGAAATCTCAATTTTTTCCGGGTTGTCAAATTTGAACGCGCGCGATCGTTTTCCGGGCGCCCGTTCCACCCTCGGGAAAGAGTGTTCCCCCACCACCGCGCCACTTCTCCTTCGCTCGTGCGTCCACGCGGCCGCTCTTTAAAATTGCACGTTCTTCAGACGCGCTTTTGAGGTACTTATTATTATCGAATCGACTTCAAATTTGATATGGTTGTAGAGGAAGTCTTCAAGTACAGGCAGCTTTTTGCAAAATTGCTCTACGACAATTATTGTGTAAATAGGGGTCGATTAACTAAAGTAGCTGTTTTCACTTTTTCGAAATTTGCGCGAAAACTTATGAATATTTTTTGACAAATATTTAATTTTAAGAAGGTGTTGGAAAACCCTATAATTTGAGCCCCGGAAAACATTTCTAGGATAATTACAAACTGAGTAATTGAACATCGAAAAATCGCTTTTATTCGCGGTTTTTATTTTTTTGTGCAAAAAGTTATAAACCGATTTTAATGATCTAAAAATAGTTTTATTTGTCTTTTCAAGCGGTATAACGTTATATTTTTTGTTTTTTGCTCAGTTTTTTTTCGTGTCTAAAAGCCGAAAAAAACTTTTTTTCGCGCCTTTTTGAATTTTTTTCGCAATGATCCTACAATCGGATTTTGTCCAAAACATTTTCATTCGATTCGTACGATTTTTCTCCTAATTATTACGTTGAGAAAGTGCCGCAACTAATTATTTTAAAAAATCACTCATTTTTTGCTACCTCGCCTGGGCTATACGGAGTCGTAAAAAATGTTGAAAAATTCAAAAAAAAAATTCTAAACTATGATGGTTGCAAACTTCCACCAAGCAAAAGAGAACTCGAGCAGCATATTAATCGTTCCATTTACAATAACAGTATATGGTCAAATGCAACTTTACCACAACCAACTGATTTAGATCCACTCGAGTACGGCTGGGCACTTGTAAACGGATCATTCAATTTCAACTGGTTTAACGGCGATGAAATGCCAAACATTGTCACAGATGTGATTCTTTCTGAAGATAAAGAAGAAGAGGAAGAGGGTAAACACACTCTGTATGCAACGTCTTAATGTTTTACTCTTCTTTTTACGCACCACGTACCTCGTCGCAAGCTTTTTCTGCATCTTATTCTCACTTTTTCTTTTAAGCAAAGCACTTTTTACAGGCGTTTTTTCTATTTCTCTTTCTTTCTTTCTTTGACTTTTGGAAACGTTTATTACACTTCCATCTTATGAAATTAATAGTAACTTGCAAAAATTTAAAAATCTTTAGTCTTCTCTAAGATATTAATATTAATAAAGTGAAACTCTGAAAAATGTTCAAAAAGTACTTAAGAACAAATTTTTTTAGACACAGACAATGATGAGTATATCGATTTTGATGATGATGATGATGATGACAGCTTTTCCGAGGACGATTACGAAAAGGATGAGTGCGAGGATGACTTACGTGATGATTTTGATGAATTAGTTGTTATAAATGAAGATGAATCTGAAAAAGGTGAAGAAAATGAAGAATCCGAAGACATAGAACAAGCTAAAAAATTCGATGGTGAGCAAGAGTAATAAAGTATGAAATTACAAATAATTTAATGTATTTTTTTACAAAAGTATTATTATTATAATAAATCCATTTTTTTAATAAAATTACTCGCAATCGAACTTTTTTCCCTCCAAACAAAAAAAAAAGATTATGGCATTTTCATGTGCTTTTTAACGATTTCTTCCAAGAAATTAAAAATTAGTGAAAATCAATAAATAACAAGTGGAATCGTCTGCCTTTTTGTTAATTAATTAAGTATGACCTTCACATCAATTTAACAAAATGGCAGACGGAATAATGTTATTCAACAATTTTATGCTTTTTGGTCGAAGTGATATCGTCTGCCTATGAAATATATCAATCATAACTGTCTGCCAATATTTTTGTTGCTTCTAATGTGCATCTAATTTACATATTTTTTATAACAGACTGCATAAAGTTATGTTTCAACGATTGGATTTCGACCGATTTAGACTGGAGGGACCAAACGATAGTAATTCACCGATTTGTCTGCCTCGCGATTTTTGTGACTTTTTCGATAAATTGAAGGCCTCTATATAACAGGCAGACGGTATACTTACATTATAAAACTTGTAATTTGTTTATAGAATATAATTTGCGTTCTTAAACGAAACTTCATTGGAAACCGTCTGCCGACAAGCTAGCGCCGGATTATTTTTCCATGTAATTTCGTATCGTACAAACGGCAGACGGCATAAAGCTATTAAAAATTATTGTTTCAAAAATCGATTTGATGAAGATAGTATGCACCACGTATCACCTATAACCGCGAGATACGTAGTTTCTTTAATCAATTGTGATCTCTACTTTTTATATTTAAAAGGGCAGACGGAATAACTTCATGTTAGGAAATCTGTCATTATCGCCCGGTTTATACGTACAGAACTATAACTGCTACAAGTAATTTCTACAACTACTACCACAAGTAACTAGCAGCCTGAAGAGCTCTTCGTGGAAAAAGGGCGGGTGGTTTGCAACCTGAAATTTGTCCCGATAAGGGAAAACGTTTAATGTTAAAATAAATTTGCGGTTTCGTTAACGACAATAAAGAGTACAATAAAAATAGGGCTCCAACTTAATTGCCCCGATTACTTTGCCCAGAATTTTAAATTTATTGCCAACGTAGTGTAATAAGTTACAGAATTTTAGCTTCGCAGAAGTGGCGGTGGAAGGTGTGAGGGATTTATTTGTTTTTGCCGGCATAATTCATCGTTTGTTTGTTAAGGCTTACAAATTATAACTTTATAGGAAACTTTCTTAAAAACTAGATTAGAATTGTGTTAGGAGCAACGAATAACTATTTGTAATTTTTAACTTCTTCAATTTATATAGTGTTCATCACATTATATGATGTATCCCCATTTATACCTTTGGCAATCAGATTAAATATTAGGTAAACAGTTTTGTTCACAATAATTAAAAATCCTACAAACATGTTATAAGTGCGTAATTTGATAGTTTATTACACTTTAAAGGGTGATGTGTGTGTGTGTATGTTCCCATAAATATTGTTACACAATCATAACTAACTTTGCATCACACAGTTTGAACATATCTATGACATTGACGTATAGTTGCAATTGTCAAGTCTTAATGTTGTAAGTTACATTGTGGTTCTTGATAAGTTTAGTTGTTATTAATGTAGTTAGGTAATAAAAAACTACCTTGCTGTAATAGCATTACATAAGTGTGGAAATGAAAAAGTACAAACTTTAAGACCCCTCATCCTTTTGGTATTAGTCGTATTAAATTGTTCAAAAAGACTAAAGATGTCGAGGGTCGTTCAAGATCTAGAAGATCACGTTTAGTTTGTACTGTTCAGGCAAAATTGTGAATGTCCTAATTAAACGAAATTATTTTTATAAATAGAACATTATTTCTCGGTAGCTGCACATTTTCAAAACTTTAATGTCTCTATTATTAAACAAGACCTGGAACTACCTGCTTACAAGGACATTTGGGACAATTATGATATTTGCTAATACATACTTTAAAGAAATACAGAGAAAAGACAAAGAGGTTTCTGGCTGATTATGCGCATGATGAGCACATTTTGTTTAAGATGTAATTTTTTTTCAATTACAGGGGTGGAATCAAATACAATAGCAGGTTATATGTTAGGTCGTCCAAAGAAGCATTTCAGCTAGTATTACGGGGTCAGAAAGGTCATTATCCGGAAGCTGCAGTAGTTTGGTGGAGAGTGTGTTATGATGAAGTAATTGACATTTGGAAGGTGTAATTAAACTTTTGAATTACACTTTTTTTTATCACAGCCTTGGATCCTTTAGCAAAACTCCGCACTCACCTACAAAGGACGGTTAACTCAAACTTAGCTGAGCAATATTTTTCCCAAAATTCTAACAATAAACGATTTTTTTGGTAGTCTAGATCTCAATCCATTAAATTACAAATGATGGACAGTTTTAGAGGGAACAGCTTGCTCAAAAAACGCTAATGTTGATTCTTTAAAGCGAGCTCTGACGGCTACAGTTTAAACTTTTTCAATGGATATACTACGTGCTGCCATTTTGTATGAAGGCTAAAGGTGGCCATTTTAAATAAATCAATTTAATTATAGTTACCAATAACTATCTAATAAAGCCTAAGAATATTATGTAAAAATAGTTAATCGTTTTATTTTGATGTTCTGATCAATGTATTTATACAGAATGTATACAGAAAACTTGTTAAACATTTTTAAAATGATAAATATATTTATTATGCATATAAAATTAGGTAAGAAAAACCTATAAAGTTGTGATAGGACATTTGCAAATTCTACTAATTACAGGACTTGATTTTTGTATAAAAATACCAAGATTTATCTAAAATAGTTATATAAGATCATATCTAAATTATTTGCCATAAATAATCATAATTATCCACCACTTTCAGAAACTTCAAGAGGGAATGTTCAAAACTATTCTCAAACTAAGCAGGAATCAACTTTTACAAATATTTTCTTAATTTAATGGAACGTATAACAAGCTTCTACCGCAGAATAGTATAATCAATATGATTATCAGTATTATTAATAAATTGCTTCTGTAATGACAAACTTTTCGGAACATATACAAGCAAAACACCTACGAAAATAAATCAGTTACACATATACTCAAAGCACTCAGACGGTACAGCACATAGCTTTTATGACTAGACCAACAATAGCAGATAATATGTTATTATATTTTTAAAATGTCACAAACATCATTATTACAAGGTAGTTCATGTTCAAAGTCCAAAAAGTTAATCTGTAAGACATTTAGACGAAATCTTTAAGCTAATGATACAAATCTGAACGACTAAGTACTTATTATATCTCTTTGTAATTATCACCATCAATAAACAAATTTATTTTTATTCAATTTTGTAATATTTTTTTATTTCAAAACATCCAACTATGACTTCAACCTTGATTAATTTTTCAAACAACAATTGAAAAAGTGAGTAAAGGCTCTACTAGCACAGATTATCTCAATTTTAAAATCTAGAAAATCTCCAAATGAAATGTAGTTGTATCGCAAAAGCAGTATATTACATAGACCAAAACCTTTTGGAAAATTATTATCAAGAAAAATTAATAATACTAATCAGTAATATTTTTAAATGATAAGCAATTATTTGATTGTGAGTGACATAAGTTATTATTTAAAATAAAACATATCTTTCCCTGCCACTACCGTCTTATTTTAAATTATATCTATTACAGTTATTGCAGTATTTTAAATGTTTTTCATACCTACTATATATCGTACGTTGCGTTAAGCGTCTTCGGCAATTTAACGCAACTTTAGAGACAATTTTAAATATACTTCTGTCCTCAGATGTCATAAAGTTCTTCAAAGTTTTAAAATAACAGAAAGATGGTTAGAAAAATGAAAAGATTGAGTCAACGAAAGAAAATTTTTTAGTTATGTTTTGCGACACGACATTTGTAATGTCCGTCTGTAATTCTGAAAATTCCTACATCACAAACGAATAAAGTAAAATATTTAGATCTATGCATGGATACAACTTTAACAAAAAACATATTTTTAAAAAATGATGAATAAATGTATTTTAAGTTTGACTTATAGGCAAAAATTCTATTTATTTGTTTCAACAGCAATCGGAAACTATGTCCTTAAGCTGTATTGCTCATTTAGAAAGTATTTGAAGATAGTTTCTTCTCTGTTTTGATAAGGCTTCTCCATGGAGAAGATTCTTTCAACTCTACTTAAAACCTATAGGCCACTTTTGTTTCAGCCTCTGTTATATTTTTGTGCAAAAACAGTTGGAGTAGAAGATTGTTGTGAGATTCTAACTTTTCATTGTGTTTGCCGCTTCTTTGTTGGATTACTTCTTAATTGGTAGGTACATTGAGATCTTCGTGGAGCATCTGGTTTGTGATATACCATGTAACATCAGTTATTATTTAGTATTAATTTTTTTTTATTATTGAGTTATTTAGTTTACAATCTGCCAAATAAATGAGGCATTCAGTAATTAATATGATTATCTAAATGACTTGTGGGATCTTGCCTACAATGGCAATTTCTTTTGTAACATTCCTAGAATAGCTAGGTATTCTTGACTATTAACTATACTAACCTAAAACTAAGTTCACAATATTAATATTGTTGTATGTTATATGAAAGTCAGCAGATTAAACTATTCAAATCTGTTGGGTAGGTCCGAGGGTTTAAATCTTTTTAATCTCCGCACTTCACCATTATTGTTTATTAAGTTACTTGCTAATTCATTTGGATGTGCACTGAGTTTATCGCGATAGGTGGCACTCACTTTGTAATTAACTCGTTGACCGAACTTATTTGGAGATCGCGTTTTATCACCTCATTAGGCACATACCAGGGTGCGTCAATAATTGCTCTTAGCACTTTTGCCTGAAACCGTCTGATAATATCGATTGTGGAGTTAGCTGCAGCGCCCTAAAGTTGTAGGCCATATGTCCACACTGGTCTCAATATTGCTTTGTACAGTAAGTATTAAATTAGTATGCTTTTTTTTAGTTACTCTTACTCTAGAATCCTCTGCTTCGTGATTCTGTGCGCATTAAAGATGTGATCTATTTTCTAATGGATTTAATTGGTTGCAAAATTACATTACCTTGACGATTCAGAAAAACTTCTCTCGCGCATATGTCTTAATTATAATTTAACTACATTATCAACTGGACTATGAGTGTACAATAGTATATTTATTTTTATCTTGTGGGTTTCTAGGTTAGAAGTAGTTTTTTTGCAACTTCTTGTATGATTTCTAGAATTGTCTTTGTAGCGTTTTCAATTTAATTAGAACTCTTTAGACTTATTGTTAAATTTGTTTGAGAAATACTTTACCTAATAAATATGCTTTAATTTGTTTTTAAATTGCACAGTCTTTGTGGTTCTATGATATATATCACTGACATTCTGACAGTGGTTAGTATTGGAATATAGCCTAAGAATAAGTTATAATATCACATCAATATATGTCAAAGACTTATCATATGTTACGAAAAAGCAGAAAAGGTCTAGAAGGTCTATTTACTAGGGTCGCTTGCCTAATAAGTTGAAATACCAGCCCAAAGAAATGGACAGTCTTTTCATGTGTGAATTTTGACTGTTCATTCCCTTTAGTACAGTTCACTTAGAGCCCTATAATTTACTGTTGTAATTTCTACCTGAAATAAATTGTGCTTCAAGAGTTTGGAAATAACCTTGATAATAATAATGGTAAGGCTCTAACGCCCCGCGTGGGAACACGACCTGCAAACTGAGAGGTTAAGGCTCTCAAATGTGTCTGATCGTCGCTCACCATCTTCGAAGTGGGACGATGTGACAAACACCCTGTATTAGACAACCACCATTTTTACCCCTTGTTCGAAGTGCACGCAGGTACTCAATTATTTTTAGTGACTGAGTAGGCCATCCGCCAGGCATCAGGAATGAACCCGGGCTCGCCCGCACCACAGCCCACCGCTAAACTGCGGAACTGTGCTGGCAAATAACCTTGATAGTATTATTTTTTAAGTTGCCGTAATATGGCATAGCATTGACTTTCATTGATGTAGGCTAGAGACAATCTTTTTAAATTTATATAATTCACAATGGTCGAGTAATAATTTTATGGGGATTGCCAAGTCAGCATATTAGAATTATTTGTAGTGTAAAGTTTATAATTAGGTACTTTAAGATTATCATGTTTTTAGTAAAAAATGAGATTTACTTATTAACATAATGATTAATTAATTTTTGTGCTGTAATAACTATTGTCATTCCATTCTACAGAAATACTAAGAAACTTGTCCGTTATTTTATTTTATTCAACAGCTTCGTTAATATCTTTAAGATATATTATTCTTCTAAATAAGTTGGTTAAACATATTTTTAAATTTGTCTTAACATTTGCTTGTCAAATTGTTAACATTTTTATCATTTTTAATTATGGCACTATCTTAACCTTATAATGTATTTGCAAAGCTTAATGTCTTGTCTGTTTAGAGTTTTGTATTTGTTGAGTTATTTGGGTTAGTTTATAGGTGTTACTGTTTTATTTTGAATAAATTATGATAATGAGCGAGATGCAACTTTCACAAGGCATATGTCGCTGAAGTTTCTTTACATTTTTATAACTGTTAGTATTGCGCGATCCACCACATTTAACACATAAATAAGATCTGATATAATAGGCTTTTGTGTGATTATACATTTAATACCCTGCATACTGAACTATATTTTTATTTTTTCTAGATTTTTACTTTCCTTATCCTATAATAAGGAAAGTAATGTAATCGGCGGAAATTTGACCTACCCAGTTTTTCACATTTCTGGACGAAATATAGACTCAGGACACCAAAAAAGTTGTTTTTAGCCATTGGTTCGTGTGTGTGTGTCTGTCTGTCAGTAAACAAGATATCTCGAGAACTGTAAGAGCTAGAGACTTGAAATTTGGTATGCATGTGCCGTTTGGTCACAAGGTCGCAAAATCGGTCTCAAAGCGGTCGCGTATCTAAACGGTTGAAGATACAAAAAATTTATGAGAATAAAAATGATTTATTATCATGAGATAAACATGAATTTAAAATAAAAGTTGGTAAAATAGGAACTCGAAAAAAAATTGAAACTCAGGATTTTTAACATACCGGGTGTTCATAAAATATTTCGGGAAATTTATATTACTGGATAGATCAAACCGAGACGAACAAAAAATTAAAATGAAATTTTTTGATCCGAGGTCAAATAAATAAGGTGTAGCCGATTGAAAATTAATTAAACGGACCAATCACAGCGCGCTCGGAGAGCTACCAGGCCGACTTCGGGAGGACGGGGGGAGCGCTTGGCCGCTAGGAGGGAGCACGCAGGCTGTGCGACCGAGCTCGCACGGTTACCTTCATTGACGTAGCAAAATTGTAAGTAAGCTTTCGAGTGTTGGACTCGCGCCTCGTCCTTTTTTAAAATAACAAGTTCTGGGACGAGAGCAGCGCAGGGCCGATATATATATATATATATATATATATATATATATATATATATATATATATATATATATATATATATATATATAGGATAAGGAAAGCCGTGTGATGTTCACACCAGATTTTTTAATTTCGATTCCCTCTTTTTGCAGGACACTAATTGTCCTTGTCTGATAGCTCTAAATCTAAAAACATTTAATTATCCCTAAGTTTGTCTGTGCTCTGCGTTGATTACTTTTATAATTTGATGTCCATGTCATTTTAGTTTCTTTAATGTAGTTGGCATTTAAAAAGTGGTGCAGGTGGTAGCCTTATAATATATTGTTAATCTTCTAGAATTTCTCTTATTTTTTAACCACTTTTTAAAAATTAACTACCCTATAAACAAATATTGGTGGAGGTTTTGGGATTTTTGTTTATCTGTTTTTGAAAACGTTATTTGAAATTTGTATTTTATTTTTTGGCAGTAGAATATATCTGTTACTCCAGTTAATTCCGTCACTTTTCTTTTTGTTTTCATTTATTCAAACTCTGTCATTGGTTATTAGCTTATATTTTTAATTTGTCTTTACTAGTTAAAATCATTTTTACGATCTATAATTGTAGACGAATTTGTTAAAGTTATTTCTATCAAATTGCTAAAATTGTATTAAGGATGATTACGTCTTGTAATTATGGCGTGGACACGTGAATTTTTGTAAACAAATGTATTTTTGACGGGTTAACAGAATTTGTATCTTTGGCATTTCGAAGTTGATTGCTGGTTGACCTTGTATAAACTTCAGCGGATGATGGGTTGTGTGTATGTTATTTACAGAATATTAGCAATATTCCCCGAAGGGAACATTTTTTAGCGCTATTTTATTAATTACACTTCAGTTTAATTTAGTACCGGTACACAGTGAAAACAAAATGACGTATTTAAATAAATATAAATTTGACCTTAGACTAACAACGTTTACATTGAAAAATAACGGAGATATGCGAACAGGTCTTTGCACTGTGAAAATAAAACGCCGACAAAATTAAATATGTTCTTAGGCCGGGTCTACCTAACGTAAATGCCTATTCGTGACGTCACATTACACGGCTTTGTCTCTTTGTTTACATTTAATCCTTACCAACAAACACAAGTGAAAAAACGCTTAGTCACAATTAGTTTATGTATCCAATCACTAATCGGCAGTTGAAATACACATACTACAGCAGATTTATTTAGTTAAGGAGTATTCTAATTTGTAAAAATTTGGCACAACGCAAAACCATTCACATTTCTCAATTTGGTCTCATAACTTTTTCCGAGTACTATATAAACTATATAAACGTGTCGCTGTAAATTATGAAGTTGTACCAGTTATACTAGCATAGCTATAAACAAATTTTAATGAAAACTAGTAAAAAAATAATTCGATCCTATATGTATTTAAATACAATATTTAGTAGTGCGTGAGGCAGTTAATAACTATTAAAAATGTTAAATATTTTAATAAAAATTAATATCACCAAACCAATTAGCTAAATTACAAAGACTGCAACGCAAGTAGCCGTGGAATCTGGCCTAGAAAAATCATCAAAATTACTTCCCACCATAATGATGTAAGAATAGCGAGACAGTACCATTGCGTGCCGATGACTCAAGACTACGTCATTATAATAACCCCAAAAGTAATCCGTATAGTGTTCCTATTCGGACTTGTATGAAATAATGATATTCTAAAAATTGATTAGTTGGGTTGGCCACTAGTTTTGCTAAGTACCATACAGTTTAGAAACATATTAAATGATACATTCCTAATAATTTCACAATAGTAATATATTTTTTAATTCAATTAAGATTACAAATACTATAAAAGATCTAAATCTCTACCATAGAAGTATAATGATATGGAATACACGTTCCTTGTTGTTTTAGTCTTGCGGTCTCAAATAAAGCAGTAATTATTACATTTTAGTTGAAATGTAATGTATACATATATTCAAAGATGGTCTAAGCGCAAAAGAGTTTCTTTACATATTAAATTTTATTTAAAACCTAACTGCACCAAGAGAATATTTTTAATATACATACTCAATAAAGTATGAGAGAGATTTATATACATTTAGCTCTATTCGAGCATCTGTTGGGTTTTAAAAACTTTTAATTTTTGAAATTAAATAAAATATAATTCATAAAGTGTTGACAAAACTCTTTAAGTTAATAAGGTATTTAACCACCAATACTGTTTAGTATTGGATCGCAAGAAATAAGAAGCGAGTGCGATATTTTCAAAATCAGTTGCAATAATTTTCTGATAGTTAATTTATGTTTATTCCTTTATCTATGTTTGAAGCACGATCAGAAAATTTCTATTAAATTCAATCTAATGATTCCGTTTTCTACTTTTCGTGTTGTACATAGTTGGCTGCAATCTTTGAGATCTCTATCTTGTAATAAGTAGGTTTTATTGTTAACCTCATACTATTTTTGAACAGAGCGTAGCAAATACACAGTCCAAGAAGCAGGTTAAGCAAGTTAAAAAAACTTTCGAGATACTATTTTGAACAGGATTTTTGAGATAAAAGACTGAACGGGGAGGTTATCAAACTGTACGGACCTTCAGAAAACATTAAACATAGAAAGTTAGTTCGGTGGCACGTCACGCTCGCGTTCTTTGGACGTCAGACGGATCAGTTCGTAGAATCTTACATTTGAACCACCATTTTATTTCTACAAAATTATGGTTGTTTAAGAATTACAGCAAAATAACTTTGTGAGGTGACTTAGGTTTACAAAAATGATGTTGGATTTGCTGACTGATGATATCATTTTGATCATGAGTGACGAGGCACACTTTCATTTATCGGGGACGGTAAACAAACAAAAACTTTTAAAAATTGCATCAACAACCTCTGCACTGCGAGAGAGTAACTGTTTGGTGTGACATACCTCGAACCTGCATTATTGGGTCTTGTTTTTGTGAAAACGGACGAACAGTGTTAACACAGATCGCTAGCTTGCCATGTTGCATAATGAATTCCTGCCAGAATTAAAAAGACGACGCATTAACCTTAACAGAGTCTAGTTTCATTAAGATACAGCAACTTAACATACATCAAGAGCAACAATGTTTTTTTGTAAGACATTTTACTGGACGCCTGATTTTGTTGCGTGGGGATGTGGAGTGACCTGCTCGGTCACCAGACCCGTCAGCTTGTGACTTACTCTTTTTGGGGTTACCTAAAAACTAAACTTTACATTTACAAACCTTGTAACCTTAAAGCCCTTTCAGAAACCATAACGCAAAGGAATTCAAAGGGTTTTGCGTGACCTGCTTCAAAGGAGTATGGACTACTTCGCCACTCATCTACAAGAATGACTCGATAAAATGGAAATGTAATTTTTCGCAGCTGATTATTTTTTTGTTATGTGTGTATATTTGAACTACCATACACCTGTATATACGTGTAATATTTTAAAACTTCATTTATTAAAATAGTCCCTGATATGCATGATCTGGTATACAATAGAGAGCTGAAGTAGTTTTATTTTGCGCAAAGATTAAGATTGCTTCAATAGTCCAGTCGCTGTGTAATTTTAGATGTTGTTTTTTGGGGAGTGGTATTTTAAAGTGGATTCCTATGTTTTTGGGGCGTTGATTATAAATCTGACAGTCAAATTTTTCTTGGGGCACTGCGCTCTAAAATATGAACATTTTTTAAAGACCAAAAAGCCGTTTTTTTCGGGTTTTACAGGAAAACTATGGCTTATATGAAGTAAGTACCAACTATAAAAATTGTAGGTATTATTAAAACGCGTCGACTTTAAATGTGATGTTATTTAAAAATAAAGATGCCAACAGGTATTCTGAAAATTTTGCTTAAATTAAGATATTTTTATATATCTAATATTCCCCAAAATAACATCCTTAAAGATATCGATACACCGTTCTGCCAAGTGTCGCAGTTCGCCTGAAAGTCTTAAACTAGAATTTATTTTAAAACATTTCTTACAGAAGCCTGCAAGTTTTAGTAGTCCCAAGATAGTGTCCTTTCGAACTGGATTTTAACCGACAAAACAAATAGAGATCAGTGGACGACAAGTCCTAGCTACAAGGTTGGAGTAGCGTTGTTACTGTTTATTTCGCCACAAACTCTTTTACTGGCAGCATCGTATGACCCAGAGAATTGACATGGTGAAAAATCCACGTATTGGTGATCTTTAAACAGATATTTTCGTCCGCCGATTAAGCACTAACTTAACCACTTGTGAACAATACCTTTAGACTCAATATAGACACTAAACATAGCTTTCATTTTCTTTTTACTCATTGGAGCGTTTTTCGTTCGAATAGTATGCCACTCAGCACTTTCCTTTCGGCTATGGATCATACTTAAAACTCACGTTTCACCACCACTTATAAATTTCTTTAAAAATTGGGGCTTATTTTTCACACTATTTTTTCCTATTCGTCGATAAAAACTTTGAAAAACAATTTTACATAAACTTTTTGCATCTGAAATTTTGTTGTGGTGTTTCACTTTATTTGCTATCTGACTTTCAGTAATGGTTCAAAACCGTTTTCACCTTAGTCGCATTGTCCGAAGTGCGAGATATTAATAGGGACCTTGCGCGTTACTTATTCTCAACTCTCTCTCTTCCTTGTCTAAACGGGCTGTCCTACCTAAACACTTGTGCTGTGGAAAAATTATCTTTTAATGTAGACTTTTGTATCATAGCAAGCACCTCAGTTGCAAATTTTTCAATGTTAACTCAAGATCTTATTGCGTATCTCTAATTAACACTGAGCTACGTTTTGAGCCATGACGTTCAAATAGCTGCTCACTTCGCAAGTGATTTACATTCTGCAAAGATTCAAAGGTAAATTAACTTTATCACACAATTCTTACCAACAATCAGCCCCAAGAACTCTCTTTGTTGCTTGGAAAAAATCATTACTTTTTGCACACACCTTACATTTTGGATCTCCAGACCAAACAGGTATAAGCATTATAAAACGGCTCTTAGTCTATTTTTTTTTATAAATGTTTGTCATGTTAGTACTTATTTAAAACATTTATGTTACAATCCAATGTAAAAACCAACAAAACATATATATCCCTTCTCTAACCATTAATATAATTTTCTTATAACGTTAACATAAGTATGTAAAATAAATATATATCTTGCCACTGCAAGTATTTAATCAATACATTGTAATTTCACTAATATTCTGCACAATTGTATGGATGTTTATAAACAAACTTGTTCTGTAACCTTATTTTTCTCCAAATAGATTATTTATTTTTGAGTTTGAACTGTTATTTATTTTTAATTTATTTATCACTGTTGTTAGTAACGTATTTTTTTTTTCTAATATACTGCAACCATCAAATGCGAATGAATGCATGTTAAACAAGTACGGACGTGGAACTCCGGTTCCACGGATGTCTGGGGCTTCTATACATAAACAAAAATTTGCTATCAAACCGATCTCGAGATTTTTCGATCATACTGATTTTTGACGTTTGGGCTTGACTTATGGTTCTTAGTTGAATAATGAAAACGGTATGTCTCTATCTATCACAGATCAAGAATTATCAACAATCAGATGAACAGACAGACAACATTACTCTCTACATAAAGTTTCTCATTTTAATGTATAGAAGTCTAAAGGTAAGAAAAAAGTGATTAGAAAGTGACCTTTCAGATATAAGGTTAGTTTAAATGCTAGAGTTTCTGATTTTATATTTAGGAATAATTATTAATTATCCATAAGCTCCCGGGTTCAATTCCCGGTGCTTTCTGATGCCTGGCAGGGGGTGGCCTACTCAGTCACTAAAAATAATTGACTACCTGCGTTCATTCGAACAAGGGGTAATAATGGCGGTCGTCTTAGGCGCGGTGCTTGCCACATCGCCCCGCATCAGAGATGGTGCGCGACGACCGGGCAGAGAGAGTGAAGCTATGAGAGCCTTAACCTCTCAGTTTGCAGGCCGTACTCCCACGCGGGGCGTAGAGCCTTACCATGCTATAAGCTACTTTTCACAAAAAATAAGACAGCGGCTTTAAATACTTACACATGTGTGTCAACTTTTTCAAGCAAAGGTGGTAGTATAACATAAATCGAAAAACCGGTTACTATTGCATAATCCAATAAATTGCATAAATAGTGTTTATGATTGTAATAATATTTATATACAGATATGTTTATAAGCCTAAAAAATCTTCATAAAGTTTTATACAAACTTAATGTACATATACAAATAATATATGAAACTAGGTATCATTTTAGGACAAATTCCATGTAATAAATTAGCTGGTGCTTAACAATAATGTATTTGTATACCACTGTTGTGAATAACAATTGTTAACAAATTGACGAAACATTCCAGTTACACAAAAAGTTCTCACCGCGTTTGTATTTGGAAACTTAGACCGCTGCTGATTCCCGGACAAGACGCATCTGAAATAACATGAGTTAACCGTGGAAATTGCCAAGTTGCAGAATTCTGAAAGCAAAATGAAGATGAATTACTGTGACAAAGGAAACTCTAATAATGTTTCTCCAAAAGCCTTGCATACATAGCTTCTAAATTACAAAGTGCAGCTTCTTTCAGTTATTTATTTATGCAATACTGTGGCTCAATGCTAGATACGAGTGTATTATGAATCTGTAGCGGTGTCTCTTTGTTGGCAAAAAAAATTAGTAAATTATCTAACCTGCATAACACTAAAATATTTTGAAATTTATATTCAGTTGCATAACTGTAGGCACAAAATTTAGTGATATAATATTTAATTTAAGAATATAATTTAAATTTAATTATCAGCTTTGATTTTTAACTATTTAAATGATCAATTAGTTGTTAATTAAACACATCCTTAACCTTTGTGATGTTAGGAAAAGTATCTCAATTTACAAAACTATTTTCATTTATAAATGAATGTCAGAATTACCTATTCTGTGATTGTACTTCAAGATATTAGTGCCCCAAACATTCAAAATTTTACCTGGGCTACTAAAAGTGCCTTAGTACTTAATTTATTAAAAAATCCTGAACTCTAAAAACTTAATAGCATGTGAATTTACAAACACCTTTTAAGTAATCTTGCAGTAACTTTATGTATAAATGATATGTTCCATTGTATCAACTTTAGCCACCAATGCCAAATAAACTTTTATTGCAGCCAGTATTTCCATT
This sequence comes from Sinelater perroti, assembly GCA_036346155.1. NCBI lineage: Eukaryota > Metazoa > Arthropoda > Insecta > Coleoptera > Elateridae > Sinelater > Sinelater perroti. Next base: position 48,357,038 of record JARFIY010000001.1, read on the forward strand.
TACTTCACAAATATATTACAATACCAACTAAATCTGTATCAACGATAATTTCTAAGTCAATAAGAAAAGTTTGTAGCAATACAATGGTAAGTTAGATTGGCAAACACAAAATTTTAAAATCTAAGACACATTGCAACAAAGCATTTCATAAAACAAGGAAAATTGATAGATAATTGATTAGGTAGACCAGAAACTTTGAATAAATATAAAGTATCCGCAGTAGCAATAAACAAGAAGAAAATGATAAATTATCAAAGCGAGCTTCTATATTGGCCTTAACCCAATTACATACAGGGTGTTTCTGGAGGAATAGTAAATATTTTAGGGGGTGGAAGTATAAACGAATTGCAATAAAAAAATTCCATATAACATGTGTCCAATTTTTAATGAGTCCAGAGATACAGCTGTTTGTATTTAATCTAGTGCAGTTTTTGTTTCGTGTGTTAGTACACCATTTGCTGTGAGCATATTTCATTTAACGATTATCAACAGTAGTGTGTTGGTGACAATGAATGTTTTCAACTGACAAACATAAACATTGTGATTTGTTGGTCAAGTGTACTGTACTGTACCGTTTAAACGTGCCGCACGTATTTACATATGCTGACTATGCCGATATGGTATTTGTGTATGGGTTTTGTAATGGAAACGATGCTGCTGCTTGTGAGAATGTCCTAATCGCAGACGATCAGATTCCAGAATATTTACTCGTATTTTCAGTACACTGCGTGACACTGATGCAGTACCCAGCCGTCATATTTCATCAGAACGTGCAAATGAACAGACTGTGGATGAAGTAGAAAACATTACGCAGTCGGTAGAACGTAGTCCTTCAACAAGCACACGTAGAATTTCTTCACGTATCGGTGTTCCACATACAAGTGTATAGCGGACATTACGTAGGCACGGGCTCCTTTACAGCCCATTCAACCCCTTCGAGCAGGAGATGAAGATAGACGATTGGAATTTTGTCGTTGGATACTTGAAAATCGCCAAGTAATCCCATTGTAATCTTCACTGATGAAGCCATTTTCACTCGTGACGACATCAATAACACTCGTAATGTACATCACTGGCCCTTGTGGAGACACATTTTCAAGAACGCTTTTCTGTAAATGTGTGTTCTGGTTTGATAGACAATCAGTTGATTGGACCTGTTGTGTTACTGCATCGTCTTACAGGACTTAAATTAAATACGTTTATAGAAACGGTGTACCAATACATGAAACAAAAACTGCACTAGATTAAATACCAACAGCTGTATCTCTGGACTCACTAAAAATTGGACACATGTTATATGGAATTTTTTATTGCAATTCGTCTATACTACCACCCCCTAAAATGTTTACTATTTCTCCAGAAACACCTTGTATATCTTAAACGAACACTCTCAACGCAAGTACATTATTAAATGAGTGAAGAACCCAAAAGCAAAAGTCTAATTACTCTGTCACGTAGATTACAGTATCACTATAAAAATTTTAAAACAAAAAATACAGAATTTTATTCATTTCAATCAAAGCAAATGGATTATTAAAATCAGTCTTATGTAATATGTACACTACAGTCAGTTTAAATAGAGAAATCGACAATAACAACTTATTAAGCATAACAAAAAATGAGTTAAAGATACACACACATAAAAATGTTTCTACATAGAACACCAAGCTGTGTCACGTGCGCTGGGAGGTATTTGACACAGTACTTTGAAGAAAATCTTATAATCAGAAGCAATGACGTTCACACATTACTTGTTAGGGAAGTCATTTGTCGTTTCCATAGAAATACAAAGATAGATGCTGAAATCTAAGTTACAATACATCCAAAGAGCTATATATCAAATTGAGCAGCAACAAGTCAGCAATTATCGAATAATATAAAACGCTGGTACACATCAAAAGATAATAATATTAAAACATTGATGGTAAACCTTATAGAAACAATTAGTACAATGTTAAATATTTGTCACAACGGTTGCCTTAACCCTTTCATAATGCGTTTTCTTTAAAAAAACTTTTGATACAGTACTCTCAATGACCCACAATTTATTTTAAAAACGTAATATCGATACCTTGTTGATATCTAAGTCCCAAAAAGTACTATTTTTACAATTAATCATCCAGACGACAATGCACATGCAGAAACTGCGATGATACTTTAATTGACTATAAAACATCACAAAATCCAAAAAAAAATTATTTTCTAATATTTATACAATGCATATGTAATAACATTAATACCATAAAAACATATTACATTGCGTTGCAAGTTTTTTTACTAAATTAATCATACTATAATTCAAAAATATTAAAATTTGAAAACTATACGTTTATTTCTGTCCACAATTTGGTTGTATTGTTTCTTAGATATGATATCTGGAGAAATCAGATGTAGATATGCATAAAAATGATCCAGTCATTCAGATTTGGCGCACATAAGTTACACGGTGTAGAAAGAATAATCTGTCGTCGACAAGGGGTACGATAACAACAAATTAACAAATTTGGAAGAGGAAGTATTCTTGTGCGTTAATTTATAAGAAATGGGCAGTACTCCGGATAATTAACACGACTGATCTTTTTCTTTAGAAACTTACGATTACCGACTGTAGCGCAAATTCATCAACAATGATGGACTATGATGATTGCCTACTTTTGTTTACTATTTGACGTCGATTAGTGGCCATGGGACTAACATCACAACCTTATTTCTTGCGACTTCACTAAAGTTTATGATGAGAAACCGAAATGTGTCTGTAGATACACAAGTAGCATAGCATAATCTTTTCTGATAAATAAAGATTTTGTTTAGACTAAAATGATAGTCGGATATTAATACGCCAGACCCGGCGAAAAAAGAGCAAAAAGATTGCATTTGTCCGAGGCATACGTCAACTATGGATTACCTCTAGTCAGAATTAAAGGCGACATTACCAGTCAGACCTACAATGACACCGTCTTACAGACCGTAGTTCATCTTTTCTTTTAAAGAGTGTCCCAAGTTATCTTTCAACAAGATAATGCTCAACTACATGTGGCACGTAACACAAAACGCAAAACAAAACGGAAATTATTTCATAGCCAGCCCGAGCACCTGACCTTTTACCGATCGAAAATATCTAAAATAATATTACGCAAAGAATATATATAGACCTGAAACTTTGTTAACAAAGTATAGGTCGCTCGTGATTGAGCTCTTCTGATCCGGATTGTGCAGAGGATCGGTCCGCATATTCTGTTTACATCTTTCTTCTATTACAGTTTGTTATGTGTCCGTGCCATCTTTGTCCTTTTCTTCCATTCTTTCCTGTCTTTTATTATTTCATTCCAGTTCACTATCTCCATATTTCGTATGTCCTTCATCACTTGGTCATGCCATCTGATTTTTGGTCTTCCTTTTGGTCTTCCTCCCATTGGTTTCCAGTTTAGTATTTTCTTTGTTGGTGTTTCGGTGTCTCTTCTTTGGATATGTCCAAACCATCTGAGTCTTTGGGCTTTTACAACTTTAACTATGTCTTCTCCACCTAATGAGTCCCTCACTTCGAAGTTCATGAGTTGTCTATATTCTCCTTCTGGAGTCTTCACCGGTCCAACTATTCTTCTTATAATCTTTCTTTCTAATATCCTCAGTCTTTCTTCATCTTTATTGTTTAAACACATTGTTTCTGCGGCGTACGTTATGACTGGTCTGATGGCCTTTTTGTATATTTTTAGCTTTGTTGCTTTGCTAAGGTTTCTGTCTTTTAGGAACTTTTGGTAGCTCCAGTACGCTTTATTTCCCGCCTTTATTCTTTCTATTATTTCTGGGCTTCTCTCGTTCTTTCCTTCTACTATTACTCCCAGATACTTAAAATGATCTTCTCTTTGGAAGTAGTATCTTCCAACTTTTATTCCTCTTAAGTTATCTAGTCTTCTTCTTGTGCTCACCATGTATTTTGTTTTTTCTTCATTTATTTTCAAGCCTCTGACCTCGGCTTCTTTCATAAGTTCCATTATTACTTGTTCCAGGCTTCTTTTATCTCTTGCTATGAGAACTAAATCATCAGCGTATCCAATTATTTGTGTAGAGTTGCGTGTTATCATTTTATTTCTCCATTCACCTATGACTCCATCTAGTGCTGTATTGAACAGCGTGGTGGAGAGTCCATCCCCTTGTCTCACTCCCACTTCTATATTGATCTTGCTTGAATTACCTTCGGCTGTGAATATTTGCGCAGTAGAGTTCATCATTGTCATGTTAGTCAATCTTATTAGCTTTCTTGGTATTTGCATGCTTTTCATTTCTTTGAGTAATTGCTGTCTATTTATGGAGTCGAACGCCTGTTGGAAGTCTATAAAGAGTAGGTGTATTTCGATATCGTACTCGTAGCATTTCTCTATTATCTGTGTTAATGTGTGTATCGCATCTACCGTCGATCTTCCTTGTCTGAATCCTTGTTGATATTGTCCCAGTTTTTGTTCTGTGTATTTGGTTAATCGTCTTCTTATTATGGAAGTTAATATTTTGTAGGTTGTATTTAGTAGTACAATTGCCCTATAGTTGCCATATTTCATCGGGTCCCCTTTTTTGTAGAGCGGGGTGATTTGTCCATTTCTCCAGTCTTGTGGCATGTCTTCCTCGGTCCATATCTTTAACATTAGGTGGTAAATTTTTGCTAGCAACTCTTCTCATCCATTAGTTATCAGTTCGTTGCTTATTTCATCTGGTCCTGCAGTTTTGTTCCGTTTTAATTGTTTGACTACTTCCATAAACTCTTCCCATGTGGGGGGTCCACTTCGTTATCTCTCTCATCTCGTATTTCTTCTTCTATTTTTCTTGCGTTGTCTTTATATAAGTCAGTGAGATATGTCTCCCAGGCCCTTTTGCTTATTTTTGCTGTTGCTGTCTTTTTTGTATTGAACCGTCTTATGTAGTCGAATAGTTTTCTACTATCTTTATTGTTTTCTTCCAGTATTTGCATTTCGTTGGTGATCCAAGCAGCTTTTTTCTTTTTGTATAGTATTGTTGCTTCTTGTTTAATTTTCTTGTACTTGAGTAGTTCTTGGTCCCTCCCTGCTTCTATCCATTTCTGTCTTGCTTCTCTTTTCTTGTCACTCTTCTTTTGGCGCTCTTCGTCGAACCATTCTTTTGGTGTTTTGTTGGTTTTCTGCCCTATTATTTGTTCTGTTGCCGTAATAATACTTGTTTTGATGTTAGTCCACTCATTTTCAATATTATCTACTTGTTTAGCTAGTGCCTTTTCTAATGTTTCACAGTAGTTCCTTTTTGTTTCCTCGTTGTTTAATTTTTGTGTGTACCAGTTCCTTCGTTTTTTCATTATCTTCTTATTTCTTGTTATTTTCATCTTGAATTTCATTATTACTAGCACATGGTCCGTGTCGGCATTTGCGCCTCTGTAGGATCTTACGTCATGTATTAATTTTGTCCACTTTTTCGAGATTAATGTATGGTCTATTTGGTTGCCATCTGTTCTGCCAGGAATCATCCACGTAATTTTGTGTTCTATTTTGTGTTTAAATTTAGTGCAAGTTACAAATGAATTTGTTGTTGAGGCCAAATTACACAACTTGGTGCCATTATCATTTGTAATTTCGTATATCGTTTGTTTTCCTGCTATTTCTTTATTAAAGTCTTCTTTACCTATCTTCGCATTGAAGTCTCCGAGTATAATAAGTATGTCGTTTTTGGGTACAGTCTCACACAATTTTTCTAATTCCTCGTAGAATTCTGTTTTTTCATCTTCGTCTGATTCCTCTGTTGGGGCGTAGCTGTTTATCATAGATATATTGGCTTGTTTATTCTCTAATCTTAGGTAGCATATCCTGCCATTGACTGCCCTGAATTGTATTATTTTCTGCCTCGTTTTCTCATTGACCATAAATGCTGTTCCGTTTCTTCCTTGCTTTTTCTCTCCCGAGTAGTATAAAGTAAAATATATCTTCTCAATCTTTCCCTCACTACCCCATCTTGTTTCTTGGAGCGCTAGGATGCTTAATTGGTATTTCTTCATTTCTTTTGCTATTTTCTGCATTTTCCCTACTGCTAACATGGTTTTCACATTCCACGTTCCAATCTTCACTATGTTTTCTTTTTCTCTCTTACTTCGTTTTTTTTGTGTTTTTTGGTTTGTGTTTTTCGTTTTCCTTTTCCGTTGCCTTTGTCGTTTCCTGTGTCGTTCTGCCCTTGGTTTTTATTAGTTTTTTAAATGCCGTCCTGTTTTAGTAATCTTTAATAATCTGTCTCGTACGTCTGCCTCCCCACTATTTTCTGGTGACCTCTGGCTTAATGTTCTTCCTTTCTTGCCTTGTTTATATTCCTGATCTTGTGTTTTCCCGATGTCCAGTATTTTTCTATTTTCTATTTCCCCTTCGTTTTCATCTTTGTTTCCATTTTCCTTATTGCTTTCCTTCTTTTTATTCCTGGTATTTCTATTTCTATAGATTGGAGCTGTTGAAGTGTGTAGGGCGTCCCATTTACTATCAATTTGTTGTATCTGATTATTGCATGGTTTCCCTTTTCTCCGATTATTTTCATAAATTTTATTAGCTCTTTCCTTTGTTTTTGTACCTCCTTTGTGAATTCTTCTTCTATGTATATATCTGTTCCTTTTAAATTTTTTGTCGCCTTAAGTATTTCTATTTTCTTCTGCCAGTTGTGTAGTTCTACCATAATGGGTCTTGATTTTCCATTACGATATTTGCCAATTCTCCTGATATCTGTTACTTCTAGCTCCATGTCCATCTATTTTCCCATTTCTTGTAGAATAGTCCTCGTTATCTCCTTTAATTGCAGGTCTTCTTCGTTTGCTTGTTCATCTGCGCCGTGAATAATCAGTCTTCCTTTCTTTATCTCTCTTTCCATTTCCTCCAGCCCCTTATCTTGCACTTCTAGTTATAAATTCATTTGTATGTTCTCATTTTTTAGTTGTTCGTTTTCCTTTTTAATTTTGTTTATTTTGCTTTGGAACTTTTCTATTTTCTTTTCAAGCCTTGCATTACTTTCTTCTATTATGTCCAGTTTATCTAATTTACCTAGTTTTGTTTTTATTTATGCTAGGATTTCCTCCATTTTATTAACTTTGAACAAATTTAGTTGGAGTGGTTTTTTAAAAACCTACTGAATCCCTCTCTGTGTTTTGTTTACGTTGTTTATCTTGTCGCTCGTGCGTTCGCGCGGGCGCACTATCGCTTTATTCCGTTATCTCTTTTGTAGTGTTACGAATTTTAACCTATTTCCACTAATAAATTAGTTTTTCCACTTATTATTTAACTATTTTTATGAACTTCTACTTTTTATTTGTCTTTCTAATACGACTTCCCGTATTTAAAATCACTATATTTAACGAATTTGGAGATTTCTAGGCTCACTTTAAGACACCTGCACTACCGTTCGCGCCAGGCCCGGACTCCTACGCAAAGAATACAGCAGTTTTATTGCCTCCAAGATGTATGGGTGTCAATAATGAGTAAAATGTAGTCCATTAAGACACTTCCTTTATTGTTTGACCAACAATAATGGAGGAAGTCACAGGAGACCAGGTAAGTCCTATGTTTATAAACAATTATTTTTTAATTGTAATCATTTTTTATTCCACTAAATAAGTCTACAAAATTTACATAACTTATATACATACATACATACATACATACATGTGTCCCATTTTAAAAGTTGCACACAAATATCTCGTCAGAAAAGCCACCAATCGACAAGTGACCTTAATAAAAGTAGTTGAGTTCGAAGGGGGCCATCTAATTATGTAGTCCGGTTCCGAGTTCGGCACCCTAGTAAGGTCCTGTGATATTCAACTTTGTTTTTTTAAATAGAAACTCCTATATTTTATTACAAAATCTTATTCTACTGGAAAAAATACGTCCAAATATATTTTTTTAATTTTTTTATGTAAGTAAATTATATTGTGTTAGACATTCATTTTTGCCTCAACCCATTAAATGGCATTGCTAGTACATCATAGATAGCCCTAAACTAACAGCATAGCTAAAAAATAACGTTCACGTGGTTTTTAATTTAATTTTTAATTGTTTATAAAAAAACCTATCATAAATTCTGAACATACATGACAAGAAAAACTAATTTTTATTTGTATTAAATATTGCTAAGATAGTTATCTATCTCAATAGATCTAATTCAAGCATAATAAACTCCAACAAGCGTTTTAACAAAGAGCTATTGATACTTGATGATGATCCTATAATAAGGAAAGTCACATTTCTGGACGAAATATAGCCTCAGGACACCAAAAAGTTGTTTTTCCATTGGTTCGTGTGTGTGTGTGTGTGTGTGTGTGTGTGTGTCTGTCAGTAAACAAGATATCTCGAGAACCGTAAGAGCTAGAGACTTGAAATTTGGTATGAAAGTTACTTGTAGGTAGGACCATGCAAGCTTTTGGTAAAATCGAGCCTTGCCGTTTGGTCAAAGGTCGCAAAATCGGTCTCAAAGCGGTCGCGTATCTAAAGTTGAAGATACAAAAATTTATGAGAATAAAATGATTTATCATCATGAGATAAACATGAATTTAAAATAAAAGTGGTAAATATTTTAATGGTAAACTCAATTAATTAAATAGTTTAAATTACATAACTTCATAAAATATTGGAAATTATATTACGATAGTCCATTTTAACGTCAAAATATTAAAAGCAACTTTTATCCAGTCAAATAAATAAGTTGTACGTTAAGTTATAACGGATCTAATTACTGTATCGGTTCGAGTTCGGCACCTAGTAAGGTCCTGTGATATTCAACTTTGTTTAAATAGAAACCGGCTATATTTTATTACAAAATCTTATTCAGTGACAAAATACGTCCAAACATCATTTTTTTATTTTATTTATGAATAAATTATATTGTGTTAGATCATTCATTTTGCTTGTAACCCATTAAATGCCATACTACAGTCATAGATAGCACCTAAACTAACAGCATAGCTAAAAATAACGTTCACGTGATTTAATTTATTATTAATTGTATATATATAATAATATCATAAATTCTGAACATACATGACAAGAAAAACTAATTTTTTTATTTAGGTAATATAAAAATATTGCTCAAAGATAATTTATTTATCTGATATTAGGATATTCCTATATTCACACATTAATATAACTTTCAACAGCTGTTTTTCTTTTACTATTATCACCTTTAGGTCAGTTAGAAAATGGTCTTTTTTTATTGAAAGTTTAATGTAGCTTTAGACCACTTTTTAAAATGTCTGTTAATACCTTCATTTTAAATTGTCAATTTTTGTTCGACGTGTTTTTACTAAGTCGAATAGAAATGTTATTCAATAACACCATATCTTACCACCAATAAAATCGCTTGATAATAGCACATCCCGTTCTTCTAATCCCTTTAACGTTCTACAGCATGTTATTTGAAAAGCATCAATAATTTATAATAAGAATCATATAAGGTATATTGGAAATATTGTAGAAAACTTTATTTTAACGGCACTTCCAAATATTACTAAAGAGGCGTGATATCTACACTTAACACTAACTAACACTAACACTAAGTACATTATTTTTACGAGAAATGAACAAACAAGTTTTTTGAGGCACTTTATACAATGGGATTGACGGCAGCATTTCTATTTAAACTTATTTAAAAGTGAAAGAAGTATTTAAGAAGTTAGAAAATGCTCGACGAAACACGAAAAGTAAAATTAAAAATTTCTCCAGGAAAATCCTTTAAAGAGTTCTGCAGACAGGCTTGTCAATGTTACCCCGAAAATTAGGCTGAATAAGCAGCCCTGAGACTTTTCTTTCAGTCTATTTGAATAATCAATTAGAGTTTACGTTAAGCATAACTCCAGTCTTTGCTTACTCATTGCTTTAAATACAATACCGGATTGAAATTATAGTATTGTTAGTTATAACTAGAGTGAACGTAAGCAATTGTAGCTTTTGTATTAATTTAGATAAAACTTAATTTTGCAATTGTTTATAATTTAGGAACGAAATATGAAAATAAATATATACTCGACAAGAATTATGTAATAATTTATTATATTTATTGTTCGAAATTCTAGCTCGTAATATCTTATCATGGCATAACCGGGTCTTATTACAACACGATTTAATCCAATTGAATTAGAACAACAAGGGCCATGCAGCTGTTACAACTTACTTCCACCTATTTTGTTCTAAGTCAGGATCGTGACTAATTGGCAATTACGGTTAAAGTACAGGTCTTTAGTTAAACCATAGTGGTGTTGTGTTTGGGAGGGCGTTTGCAATATTGCAGAATTCAGTTTGTAGTTCGTAATATATTAAACAGTTTATTACGTTGTTTCCTTAGTGTTATAATAAGCAAACAAATGTATGTAAAATATACCATTGAATATCTTTGACCTTAATCACAAATTGCACAAAAAATACATTTGATGTGTAAGATTTTAAAAAGGCCTCCTTCTAATACTTAGCTTTTCGAAATTATAATAAAGAGAAAGCGTATGATTTGAGATAGGCAAAGCAGGCGTTATTAACACAAGAAGGTTGCGAGAAAATTTGTTTTTGGATTTGCAGGACTGCTGATAAAAGTTACTTTCTTTGTTTAGTTCTAAAGGTCTCTCAGTACCAACTAAGTTGTTCAATGTAACTTAACATAATTGTATGCTTCCTAAAAGTAAATCGACGCAAGGTTTGGCGTTAATGACTGTGCACTTCGTTAACTTTGAATAGCTCGCTTTAGTTGATTAATGCTGTTGCTTTATTTTTGCAATTAAAAGTTAGTTTAAGTGCATTTAATTCAGGAGATAAATATAGTACTAGATCTGTATAGAATTAATTAAAAAATTTCCAAATCGTGAGTATAAAAATATGTTTATGTCAAGGTAATCCTATGTTAGCATAATTGAGATATTTATGTTGTAAATTAGATATAATCTTTTATAAAATATCATTAAAATATAATTTGTTTATTAATTAATACAAATATAAAAGCGTACATTTACAAATACCAATATAGTTGCGCTATCGTGACTTTGCATTTTTATAGCAATACTTAATATAAATATGAAGGTTATCCGGAAAGTAAGAAGCTAATTCATGAAAAATCATTTAATTGAATATATATATATATATATATATATATATATATATATATATATATATGTGTGTGTGTGTGTGCGCGTGTGTGTGTGTGCGCGCGTGTGTGTACACGCGCGCGCTTGTACGTCTGCGTGCGCGCGCGTGTGCGCAAGTGCGTGCATGTGCTTGTGCGTATATGTGTGTGCGGTATATCATTATATTGTATACACTAAATATTCTTGAGCATCAATACGCTATTTCTACAAGTTCTGCTAGATCTTGTAACTTGCTTGGAAGTCTTGAACTAGAATCTCTTTCAGAGTACTCGTTGCAGCATCTTGCATATTTATAATAGTTCCAAAATGGTGTCGTATCAAGCTGGGTCTAGTTCTTCCAATGTTTCTACATCCTGTCTATTTATCTCTTGTTATTCTAACAATTCTTTGAAAGATCATATGACCTATGTGGTATTCTTCCTTTCTCTTTAGCATTTATTTATTGATGTTACCTATTCTGCATTTTATTTTCCTCCTCTGTTCATTAATGTTTTACCAGGTATTCTGCGTATTATTTTTATTTCTATTGTTTCTAATAGTCAAGTTGTTAAAGTATTAAGTTATATTTCCGCTATATACGAGGGTAAGGTGAAAAGTTCTCGGCCTGACACAGAGATTGTGCTGCAATCGGCAAACAATTATGCTTCCTGCTTGGGTGCATGTGTCATTAGTTCGTATGACTAGTTTCAACTTGTTCGCTCAAGAACTACTTATTTACACGAATTTTTTCAGTAGACATGTTGCATGTTTTTTGTTAAAATGGATAAACTTGAATATCGTGCGGTTATAAAATTCTTCGTTTTTGATGGATTAACCCCTAAGGAAATTCATCCGAAGATGAAAAGTTTACGGGGACCCTGCTCCTTCCATGTCAACTGTTAAAAAGTGGGCAGCTGAATTTAAACGTGGTCACACATCCCTCGAAGGTGACCCAAGTGGAGGACGGCCAAATACCGCAACCATACCGTAAACCATCGAAAAAGTGCATGATATAGTTGTTGGACGATAGGCGAGTGAAGATGAATGAAATAGCTGAGGCTGTGGGGATATCGGAGAAAGGGTGCAAAACATCTTGCACGAAGAATTAGGGATGCGAAAGCTCTGCGCAAGATGGGTGCCGCATTTGCTAAATGCCGATCAAAAGCAAATGCGCAAACGATTTTCGCAACAATCTTTGGACCGATTCAACAGGGATTCGACCGATTTTGTGAGGCGATTTGTCACCATGGATGAGACATGGGTCCACTACTACACGCCAGAAACGAAACAGCAGTCCAAGCAGTGGGTGGAAGCCGGTGGTTCAGCGCCAAAGAAAGCGAAGTCGATCACATCTGCCGGAAAGGTGGCCAGCGTGTTTTGGGATGCGAAAGGGATCCTGTTAATTGATTATCTTGCAAAAGGCAGAACAATTACAGGCGAATATTACTCCAACCTTCTTGACCAGCTGGATGCCAACGTTCGCGAGAAGAGGCCTGGCTTGAAGAAGAAAATAATCATCTTTCACTAGGACAACGCACCTACGTTGGCGATGGGAAAACTGCGGTATTTGGGGTATGATTTGCTCGGCCATCCTCCCTATTCTCCTGATTTGGCACCATCAGACTTCCATCTGTTCTCAAACTTAAAAAAAAATTGTTTCTGGGAAGCGCTTCGCATCCAATGAAGAATCTGATGATTTTCACAATCTACCCGATTCTCACTTCCGAGAATGAATACTGATGTTGGAGGGGCGCTGGATCAAGTGTGTTGAAGTCAGGGGAGATTATGTAGAAAAATAAAATCATTTTTTAACTGAGAGTCGCAGTCTTTCATTGTCAGGCCGAGAACTTTTCACCTTACCCTCGTACGTAGTAGTAAATTTAATAACAATAATATAAATTTGAGATTTTGCTTTGATTCTACGGGTGTGCTGAAAAGTAATGTCTTTGAATTTTTTATGTAAAAACTCTTAAAGCTTTTTAAATAAAACAAACTTTATTAACATTCTAAATCTTTATTCTTTATGTCTACATATTTATTTCTCAACATAGTCACCCTGGCGACAAACACATTTCTCCCACGAGAGACCAGTTTGTTGATATCGTCACTGTAGAATGTTTGACTTTGTTGACGGAGTCACAACCTCACCTCTGCTTGCACCGCTTCATTACTATCAAAGTGAACCTCTTGAAGGTGTTCTTTATGTTTTGGAAACAGATGAAAATCGGATAGGGCTAACTCGGGGCTGTATGGACTATGATCGATGACAGTGAACCCAAGTTTCTGTACCGAAGTTCTGCAATCATGGCCTGTACACGCTTTTGTTATATCGCACACTTACTTGAGAGCTGTGCCTGTGTTATCCTACGATTTTTTCTGATGAGTTCAATAACCCGATTTCGGTGAGTCTCGTCGGTTGTCATACGGGTCGTCCACTCCGAGCTCTGTCACAGACGTTGAGGTTAGCACCACCGCTTCTTATATTACAAGCACGAACAAGCCAAAGTCGCACATTACTGATGTCGATACAATGATCACCGTACACAGCTATCATTCTTCTATGGATTTCAATTAGAGACACGTTTTCTGCGGTTACAAACTCGATTACAACACGCTGTTTCTCACGCACCGACATAGTTACGTTACACACCGCCATGTTACACGCTACAATTCGGAGCCCTCCAGCAGCAGAGGGTTGCAACTTGCGCCAGTGAAGCGGGAAAGTTAATTGAGTAATATGCATGACATGCAATACCTCAACCAATATTGAGCACAGAATAAAAAATTCGGAGGCATTACTTTTCAACAGGCCCTTGTAATATGCTTGATTTACCACATTGTGTCGTTTAAATAATGTGTTGCAGCTTATGTCGCCTTTGTTGTTTGGATTCTTGTCTCTTTAATTAATATAATTTTATTATCAACAACAAGCTTGTATTTAATTTTTTCAAATATTCTCTTGTTTTATTGAATTGATTTAATAGTCCTTGAAGGTGGTTTGCATTCTCAGCGATTAACACTTCGCTTTCATTTTTCCTGCTATTTTAATTGCTGTATAAATAGTTCCAATTGTTTTAATGTTATGAGGAAATAAACTATTGCAAAGGAGGTGTATGAAATCTTTCAATTGTATCCATTCAAATTCCTTCGTCATGTCGATAAAACGTATAAAAGCTGGTCGATTATTCTATTAAAGTTTTAGGTATTTGCCTTATAACAAATAAGGGGCCCGTATAAGATCTTCACAATCAATCTAAACCTTTATTATTTACCTACTAATGAAATAATTATATTAGCTTATTTAGTCTCTTATAATTTAGTCATTGATTTAATTTCTTTCGACTATATTTGAGTAGCCCATTGTAAATTCTGTCTTGGTCTGAGTTCTTTCTGTTCTTCAGTATTCGAAATGCTCTTTCCAAATTTTCTTTTTCTATTAGGGAATCGTCGTCAATTATTATTTTTGGCATATTCGGTTCCGTTTCAGTTTTTCTTTTGACACAATCCTTTTAAGTATTTGAACCATATGCCTTTCTCCATGTAATCAACAGCAATAATTCATTCGCTTCTTTTCTTTGACATTTGATTGATCTCCGTATTTGCATATGGAATCGTTAAAATCGCTTTCCATTTTTTTTAAAGGATTTTTCCTTGGTTTTCCTTGCTAGTGAGTACTTTTCATAGATTTATGTTGGCATGTATTTTAAATATATTTGATATCTTTGTGAAACTACGATGTTCTTTTTGTTATTCATTCTCATCGAGTCGCCTTTTCTGTCTCGAGAGCTTTGTGACTGACATCTTCTTCCAACTTTTTCCAGTTATTGTGAACCTCGTGTTATACTTTGGAGTACTCTTCTATTTTCTCTATTAACGGTTTTGGTAAAAACTTTTTATAGTTGTGTCCCATTGTTACTCAATATTTATTCATGTGCTTATTTCTAGCTCGTTAGACTTCCTATTCGAATTTTGGTCGTTACCCACAATAAAATTTAAAATTTGTATAGTTAGAAATTGTTAAGGGTGTGTGTTTTTACTTATTAGAATATAATCAATCACCGAATATTATTGTCTAACATTCGAAAGTCAGAGTTTAAATTTGCTTTCACCTTAGCGGCAATTAGTATGCTGTGCATTTCTTACTATCATTGTATTCTCTTCCTTCTCTGAACACTTTGTGCCACCTTCACGATTCTTTTTGTAAGCTTTCTGTTCTATAGCAAGGGTCTCAAATGCGGATATTTCTGTGTGCATTTTGTACCGTGAGGAGACGTTAAAACAGCTGTTCACTTCGCAAGCTATTCATATTCTGTAGAAACTCAAAGGTAAATGAGCTGAGTCGGACCGTTTACCTGTAATCTTTCATCAACCGTTAAGACCACCCTCCCTCCAAATTTTTTCGCTTGGATCAAGAAAATCAGTTTTATTACTTTTCGGACGCACTTTGTATATGGTTTCAGTTATAAATTATATTTTTGTACAAAAAATAAATTCTGGTCCTTTGATTTTTTATGCTTGATTTATTTTTTTAAATTAAATGTTATACATTAATAATCATACAACAATTAGTCCATCTATACACTTGAACAGAAAGCAAACAAAGAAATGTGGCATTATTCTTGACTTTCATTTACACGAGGAGGTCCGTGCGTAGTAAGCAAAGACAGTCGATACATTTGAATGGAAAGTAAAGGAAGACGGCTGACATGAAATTTGGCGTGCCGCGCTCTGAGCAATTAATTTACACGGGGAGGTTCGTGCGTTCGTGCATGCACATCGGGGTCGCTTTCGCTGTTTGCCGAACGAACGGCTGCGATTATCATTGCCAAACGCAAAAAGTGCGTCTGCCACGGCAATTTGATTTACTTCCAGCTGAGCTTCGATTGTAATGGACATAAGCATATGCCGCCCAGAAGAAATACGTATAATGCACGTAAGCCTTATGTAAATTTAAGTTGCGCATGCTTAATCAAAGTAGCGGCAGCAATGGCCTTCCAGTTATTGTGCATAATTATGTTGCCTTTGTACCTGTTACCTTTTTATGGTGTAGGAACAGATGCATATTTACTAACTTAATTAATAGTCTTCTATTGGTGTAAAAATTAACCCAAAATTCCAACAATACTAAAGTTATTTCAAATTCAAAACAAGAATTTTGTTACTGCTGCCAACATTAATCTAGGAAAAATTTATAAATTACTGCAAATAAATGTAAGAAATACTTAAAGTTGAACCAATTTTAACTTACGTACTTCTTATATATAAACATAAAACGTAAAAATTACGAGAGTGCATTATGAACAAGCGCATAAGCTTTTCATTGATTCAACTTTACCTATTAGTTACAATTTACTTATAGAGCTACGTTTGCGTCAAACTACATTTTCGTTAAACTATTACCTAAAACTAATAATGACGTAGAGTGCACATATTACCAAACCTTGATTTATATTAAACAACTATATATATTTAATTACATGGATTACATAGATTTTTTCATTTACAGCTGTGAGTCTATGTTAGATGATTTATTTCTCTATTCTGTTCGACCTCTGAAATTCACTATATTGTTTTTAGCTGAACATAAACCATTTGCTTTTATATAATAATTTTTATATATAAAAATAAATTGGTCTTTGCTATCTTTTGAGAACATTTTTAAAGAAAAATATTTACTTTTTAAGTCGCTGATAGTTAATGTGTTATTGTCTGGTACTGACAACTCTGTTTTAAATTTCTGCACTTTTCCTAAATCAGACATTCTAACGACAACAATTACTATGTAAATGGATAGTAGCCATATAGATGTTTTCTATCACAACGAGTATAGTTATAAAAGTTTATTATCCTAAATTCTTTTGTGCTGCAGGTTTAGGTAACTATACAAACTGATATCATTTCTATAATTGAACTTCTTTAAGAACATGAAATCTACAAACTGTTTTGTAAGGAAATATCTGAAAATACACATTTTATACATTTAAATATATTAAGTAAATAAAACTGTTAGAAAACTTTTTTTCAGCACATTTCAAAATGTTCTGTGCTTAATTTGTTAGCATTAAATAAAATTTTTGATATTTAAGCAATTAAAAAAATTAAACTCAATTAATAATGCAGTGAAAGTAAATTCATATAAATATTGTTGTTTTTGCATATTTGCAAAAATTAGAATATTTCTACGAAACCTTAATGCCTACCTACGTGACCTTTATGCAAATCCCAGTAATGTGTTTCCTGCAGCAGAGTTCCGGGCAACTTGAGATTATATCAATTACATTGTTTACCGAAAGCAAACTCAATTTTTTAATATACTTTACAGTTTTATGCAAAACTAATTTTATTAAAGCATGCCAAGTAATTTTATAATATTTACTTTATTTTTTTAATCTGAACACGAAAGATATAAGAGTTTGCCTACGACAAATGATTCTTATAATATGGGGTTATTAAAATAAGAACAAAAAATAATAACTATAATTTATATAACATATTTACTGGAGTGTATAATTCGGTGATATCAGGTAATCTGTTCTCATTGGTAATATATTAATTATTTTCATATTTATATTTATGTACTAATTATTTTCCAAGTTTTGTAAAACCTTTTTACTTCTGTTAAGATACCATATTTATTTTTTTTACATTAGAAAGTATTTGTGATATAGAATCAAATATTAACTTTTAGCAAGTATAGTAGGCAAATTTATAACAAAACTAATCAAATAACAGAAGAGTTGCAGAAAATATATTTTTTTCTTCTGTAATCGGATAACTAAAATAATCTTTTGTTACGTTTTGAGGGCTGTGAAATAAATAAAAAGTACCATTATTAATTTTTTAATTTAAATGTAATACGTAAGCAATAAAATTTATAAAGAATTCTATAAGTTAGTTTGTTGATAAAATTGGTTTAATTGATGAGGATGACGGCTATTCGTATTATTTTGCTAATACCTCCACTTTTAAGTTGAGGATGACAAATCTCTGAAATTATCCCGAAGCTATTTCCGTTCTCATCTCTGAATATTTGATTCTATAATATCGTCTGGATAGTTTGATAATCTACTACGGTGCTTGATTGCTCGTTAAAGTATTTATGTGGGGTAAGGTTTGTCACGTATTATGGGGCGCATCCAGAAGAATTCCCAATATTTAGACTAGAACTTTTGAATAATACTTATATTGGAGTAAGTAGAAAAGCTTCGCATTTATATATCCACATAGAGTTGCTTTTGTATACAAGAAGCTTGCTTTTTGATGCAAAGAGATGATTTCCAACTTATTAGCCAGTATGTTTTTTTATTGTAAGATTCATTCCCTAGCGCTTCTTTTTTATGTTATTTTCAAGTTAGCCCTTTGCCTTGATGTAATCTCAAGTATGAAATTTTTCCAGCTTGTAATATAGTAATATAATTTATGGCAACAAGATGGTATGTTTTCTTTCACGTTATAAAAGTTACATTAATTTTGCTTCTATTTGTCCAAATGTTTTTCTAATACATGTAGGTGTTCTTGCGGTAATCTTATAGCCTTTAGAGGCTCTCCATTGTACAAAAAAATAGCGGCATTATCTGTGAATTTTTCCATTTCTGTACACTTTGAGTTCCCATCTTACTTTCGAAGCGTTAAGACGTACTCGATTCGCTAAACATAAGAAAGTGCATGTGAGGTCGCTTATCGGACGCGATAAATGCGAGGCCGCGTGCCTGCATTTCTATTTTTAAAGAGGTCAATCTTCACAACAAGCCTACTATTTAGACTACAATCAAATAACTTTATTAATGAGTAAGCATGCATCCTTCTCAATTTCAAATAAATCAAATACCTGGATTTCCGCCAAACCTAATTAACTCTCAAAATCCAGTATTCTTCCATCAACCAGGCGTACCTTACGGTAATCCGCAATTCTTGCCAGCAAATGCAGCGGTTCAAAATAATCATATTCCTTTCCAACCTAGCTCTCTCATAAATTCAAATAACTTTAATTCAAATCCTGACGCTACCATAACTCCCAAGATGCGCTGTAATATCTGACAGCAAGTCAGCGCTACTTGCTCTCAGGAGTATGAGAGCGCCGATGGATTTGCAAGTTGAGGTGTGGAGCCTTGCAAAGACGCTGTCGGCCGAGATCGATGTCCGGTTCCATTGGACCAAGGCGCACGTCGGGACTCCAGGCAATGAGCGTGCGGACCAGTTGGCCAAAGAGGCAGCGGCAGGTGATGGACCGCTTATATTCGAGACGGTACCAATGGGGCTCTTAAAAAACCGTCTACGAACCAGGACGAGAGCAAGATGGGAGCAGAGATGGCAAGCAGCGGAGACGGGACGACATGCGCGGATATTCATTCCCACGGTCGACACGTCGCGACAAGCTGCAGAGTGCTTTAACCGGCACACCGTCCAGCTTATTACTGGGCACGGCAACTTCCGGTCATACTTAGTCCGAATCCGGAAGCTGGCGGAAGATCAAAACAGATGCGCGTGCGGGGAGGTCGACGACGCCATGCACGTCCTGCTGACCTGCAACGCAGAGGAGACCAGGGCCAGGGCGGAGAGGACTCTGATTACCAGCGGCTGGAGATGGTCACGAACGCAGGAGGAGCTTGAGGGACTTTCAAACGTGCGTGAATGGTGGGCGGCTCTTGCGGTTTTTGCGGAACGGTGCGCGAGATTACGTGTTGACGCGAACTTGTGATGGGTGCGTGGGGGTTGGGAAAAACAAGTGTTGTGCGAGATGCGAACTCTTTGAACAATCTAACAGACACTAAGTGCGGCGAAAGTCAAGGTAGATTTTAGTCTGTTTCTTTGCGTAGTGATGTAATAGCTAGGAGGACTCGGAGCCATCAGCGGTTTCGAGTCGCCTGCCCTGACTCGGGTTTTTGTGGTTTTCCCGGGTCCTGCACTAAGGCGAATGCCGGGGCAGGTAAATTTGCGGCCACAATAATTTTAAGGAAATTGAGCATTGTAAAATACAGGATTGCGTAAAATTGTTAAATACGGTTGCGGTAGTGCTGGTGTAGTGCCGTAAGGCGGAGCACCAGCCAATTTTAAATTAACATTGCCTGTAATGTTTTTGTATAATAATCTACCAATAAATTGTAAGCTACCATAACTTTAGTAAGTGACGACGAATTGAACAACAGCCCAGCGGTAGCCCCCAAACATGACTGGTAAACTGTCAATTCAAAAAAACGTAAAATCAACCATCAACTAACAATACAATCCCTTGCTTTTGACCCCGGCCTGATTTCGTCTGCCACGCCAGCTATACCTAAACCACCACCAACTGATTGAAACTTTTTAAGTACGAATGCTGTCAAAAATGTAAAACTCTATGATGCAAGCGTTAGAGAGCACCTAGCACACGCAGAGTTGTCAATTCGCAATAGATATCGTGCAGTCCACCTATAATATATGTCAATACAACAATATGACGCAAACTCTGCCTTACTGTAACTGACTGGTTCTTGTACGCTTAAATATCTACGCACTTGATCTGAAATCTTCTCGTCTCCTTTTTTCACAATTGCGCCAAGAATTTTGTGGTTATTTACACGTTGTATTGCCTCTGCTTCTCAGTTTTCTAGGATTGGTTGTTACAGTATATTAAAAATTACATAATTAATTAGTTATAAATAAAGACAGTACTGTAACATCAGATCAATAAGAATGACTGAAACTAATTAAAATATTCTATAGATCTAATAAAAACCGTAAATAACAAAAACATGCTTTTACTATAAATAATGTAGGATCACAAATCATCTCGAAGATAAAGGCCTGTTGTATTAGAAATGTCAAGCCAGATATCACAAATAATGAAGTACTTGGAAAAGATGGAATTATTCTCATCTTAATAAAACAAAACATCCTCTAAAAATATGTTTAATATAATAATGTATCACGGAAAAACCTAACGGCTGCTATGTTAGGAAATATAAATTACCAGCAGGTAATTACTCTAGTTGAGATTTATATATACAAAAATACTTAACACAAGCTGTAAATTATGATATAAATTTACAAATTGGAAAAGACAGTAAATTCAAAGGCGTATATATATATATATATATATATATATATATATATATATATATATATATATATATATATATATCGATGGTGTGCGCGACACCGTTCTCCCCGCGAATGGGTGGCAGGGGGGTGGGGCGGTTTTGCATGATCTTGTCCATTATCTAAAGGGAATTGTTGGCCACGTTAAGGGTTTCTAACTTGCTTTCCCAGGCATCTTGGCTGTGTTTCACGACGATGTACTTTGTTTCTGCAACAAGTCTCCTGTATGGTCACCGGCCTGGCCACTTACTACACTTATCCTCGCTTCCGCCCGCAGCAGTCGTGTAGCGGTGGTCGGGATAAGCTGATTGTGGAGCCCCGCAGGGAGCTTCGTTGGTTGGCGGGTTGGGAAAATCGCGATCCCGGAATTAGCCTAACCGTACATCGAGGTTGGCAGTTGTGCAGCTGCTTGATGTGATCATCCAACTCGTCATGGGTAAGCTCTTTGCCAATTTGGCGAATACGTGCTTTTACGGAGACGTCCGTGGGAAAACACTATTTTAGGCACTGCGCACTGCGCTTGCAGAAACACTTAATAAGGCTGTTTCTGCAGGCACACCGCGCTAGACAAAGTATTCAACAACCTTAAACGCACTAGCCGGCGGGGCGCGATGCACAAACAAACACGACCATTCTTGTCCAACAATAACGCTTGCAATGGCAACCATTATTATTATTGTCCCATGCTAATTTGCTTTTATATTCGTACGCGTGTAGTAGAGAGGCCGTTGTTGACGTCGCCGGGTTAGCTGCTGACGTAAACGATTTGTTGTAGGTAATATCTCGACATGTTTATAAATTTCGACTTCTTCTCTGCATAATCTAGGGTAATAATTACCAAAGCTAGACGAAACAGGTTTACCTGAAATTTTCGAAGCCATGTTCGTAACAGCTAATTTTTTGATTTGATAGAGGCATAGATGTCGCTGGTGTTCTTTTATTCTGGTGGCAATCGTATGGCTTGTAGTCTTAATGTAGACCTGCTAACATGAACATAGATAGTAGTAGAACATAGATGTAGTATATCCCTAATGTATCTTGGGTTTTTTTTTTGTGTACTTCGCTGGTCGAAGCAAATGCCATATTTTGGTGGCAGTAGTGCAGATATTTGCAGAATTCTCCTGATCCGGTCTGTAACACTGTTAATTTATGGTAACAAAACTTGACAGACATATATGTCTTTGTAACAATTTTCAATTTTTATCTGTATTATTACTAACTTATATTAGTTTTACTTTTAGAAGCACTAGTTTAGGATATTTGTATACTCTCTAATGCTACATATAATAATAATTAAGTTCTTATAGTATTGAGCGTTCATACTGTTGTATATACAGCTCTTCAATATTCCCATTCGGTGGTTATTTACATTTTCGATTCGCACATATGTAAAACGTCCCATTCATTTCTTATTTGATATTTGGTTTTAATTCATGTATGTGACATTGCTTTTAGTATATGTTAGTTATAAGAATTGTTGTCCTGTCTGAATATTAGAAGGGAATAGGATGGGAGTTTGTGTTTTATTTTAGTGATAGTTTCAGTTGGGAAATTAATTTATAACTGGTTAGTATAGAAGTTCACTTATATTCGGTCCACGTAATCTCTGAAAGTTTCTATTTCGGCTATTTCGGGCACTTTATTAATGCGGGTGTATCTGTCGTTGTAATGAGCCATAGATACTTATTTTAAGAAATTTGGAATGGTTTGAGTACAGTATTTGATATACCGAACCACAGTGGAATTCCGCATGTTACATGGGGTCTTATTTTTAAAGAAGTAAATATTTTATGTTTTTGTGGTTCTTGCTAAAGTTAATAGTTTTGGTTTTTTGAACGTTTATTTTAAATTTTTATTTTTGGTAATATTTTTGCAATATGCCTGTATACATTTGCATTTGCTTTGCTTACTACTTCTACATTGAATTAATAAGCATATATTGCTATATCTTCCGTGTAGAGGAATATTGTAAAAAGCTTCGGACCCAGCGCAGAACCTTGGGAACTCTCCTCAACTCTTGCTGTCGAGTAGTTATTATGAAAATTAACCGTTAGCTTCCTATTATTCAGATGAGTACGTAAGTTTTATTATTGGGTTGGGGTAATTTAGTTTGATGAGCTTAGATATTAAATCTCCCGATCCAGATCGTATCAAAAGCATTTTGGACGTCGAGGAATATCGTAATGATAACCTTCTGCTTCTTATAGTTAATCGCTACGTCGTTGACTATTTTTGCTGCTTATTGGATGGTTTTGTGTCCTTTTCTGAAACCGAATTGGTGGGACACGGCAATGGGTTTTGATTTTTTGAAATTCAGTATCTTTTGAAGAATCACTTTTTTGGCTATTTTGCCGAGAGTGTTAATCACGCTAATCAGTCGGTGGTTATTTGGGTCTGTCTTCCTGATTTTTTTCGAGTTTTGAGATTGGTGTGGCGGCCTTTTCGCCCTTGAACCGCTTTTATATCGCGGCGGCGCATGCTGGCGGCTTTGACATCTGCCACTACGTTTTGCCATCGCACACAAAACGGCATATGGGCTTTTGCTCAGCCGACAAGTCTGCATACGCCGTCTTAACACCCTAAAAAAAGCATTCCGCAGCGCGACCAGTTCGGTCATGTCTTAACACCCCGCACACAAGCACACCGCAGCGCGGCCAGTTTGGTCGTGTCTTATCAACCCGCATACATACCGCTCCGCAGCGCGGCCAATTCGGTCGTGTCTTAACACCCGCAAATAAGCACTCCACAGCGCGCCCAGTTCGGTCGTGTCTTATCAACCCGCATACATACTCGCTCCGCAGCGCGGCCAATTCGGTCGTGTCTTAACACCCGCAAATAAGCACTCCGCAGCGCGGCCAATTCGGTCGTGTCTTAAAACCCGCAAATAAGCACTCCACAGCGCGGCCAGTTCGGTCGTGTCTTATCAACCCGCACACATACGAGATCCGCAGCGCGGCCAATTCGGTCGTGTGTTTTTAATACCCCGCAACATAGCAAGAAGACAAAATTTTTATTTGGGAGATAGGGTCGATTCTGGTTATCGCGCACCACCCGCTATATTAACCAGCTTCGGTTACGTACTTATGGGAGATATTGCATGTCATTATGATGCAACCTGCCTACATAGTACTACATCTTCGTTTACCGCCCTTGCTAAAGTTGACATTGAATCAAGTTTACGGAAGTTCTTTGAGTTAGAGGAAATTCCATCTCAACGTTTTATTAGTCCAGATGAATTAGATTGCGAAAATAACTTTAACTCTTCGACTTTATTTAAAGACGGCAGATATTTTGTTGATTTACCCTTTTCACGAAACCCCTCGGAGTTGGGTAATTCACGCGGTCTGGCTCACCGTCGTCTACTTGCGCTCGAGCGTAAATTCGATTGCGTGCCAACCCTACGCGAAAATTATAATAAAACTATCGCCGATTATATAACGCAGGGGTATTTGTCCCAGGTGCCTGACTCTGAATTGACAGAGGAGGGTTACTACATACCGCATCACGCCGTTGTCAGACCAGATAAGGACAGCATCCGTATCGTTTTAGACGCTAGTGCTAAAACGCACTCAGGGCTGTCACTTAATGACATTTTGCATGTCGGACCTAATTTGCAGGCCGATTTGTTCTCGTTGTTACTCGACTTTCGTACATTCCCAATAGCAATGACCGCTGATATAAAACAAATGTTTTTGCGCATCGGAGTAAACGAGCACCATCGTAAATACTTACGAATTTTATTTCGTTTCAGTAGGAACGAACCTATTCGCACTTACAATTTTGACCGCGTACCCTTCGGGCTAAAGCCTAGCCCTTACCTAGCTATGCGTACGTTACGCAACTTAGCGTGCGAGCATAGTGACCGCTTCCCTGAGGCTTCTAAACTGGTAGAAACTCAGTTTTACATGGATGATTATGTCGATTCGGTTCCCGATGAACAGACTGCCATGCGATTGTCTCGCGAATTAATCGATTTATTTAAATTAGGCTCTTTCGACCTTGTCAAATGGGCCACTAATTCACCCGCTTTATTGGAGGTTCTTCCCGAGTCTCACCGCTCACCAGTAAATTTTTCTGGCATGGGTAACGATATTTACAATTTTAAAATCCTTGGTTTAACCTGGGATCCTGCTGACAATTACTTTTCATTAACAACAGTCGCTGTAGAAGATAAATGCACAAAGCGCACGATTCTATCGCTAGTTGCCCGCTTATTCGACGTGCTTGGCGTTGTAGCTCCAGTTGTGCTGTACGCCAAAATTCTTATTAAGGAACTATGGCTAGCTAAAATAGACTGGGATGAGGTTCCTCCGGAATCCATCATCAGTCGCTTTTCAGCTTTTGCACGCGATTTTTCTGCACTCTCTTCTCTAAAAATTCCGCGCCATATTGGCATTGTGGGAAAAGCTGTAGTGAACATCGTAGCCTTTTGTGACGCGAGCTTCAGTGGTTACGGTTGTTGTGTTTATTTAGACATCACTGATCCTGAAGGTAATATCACCGTCCGTCTTTTATGTGGAAAGTCAAAGGTTTCTCCAGTTAAAATAACAACGCTAGCTCGATTAGAACTTGTTGCCGCTTTGCTGTTGTCTAAGCTTGTTCGCGTGGTCCGCGATAAACTTTCCGCTCGTGTACCTATTACAGGTGTTTACGCCTTCTCAGATTCTACAATAGCGCTTTCGTGGATCCACTCATCGCCGCATAGGTGGTCTATTTTTGTCAGCAATCGTATTGTTAAAATACACGATAATTTACCTGCCGCTTGCTTTAATCATGTGTCCGGGAAAGAGAATCCCAGCGATTGCCTTTCACGCGGCATGCTGCCTTCTGATTTAATTAAACACTCGCTGTGGTGGAATGGCCCTGCTTGGCTTCATCAGTCAAATAGCGAATGGCTTTAAAATTCATTCCAACTGAGTGTGAAACTCTACCGGAGTTCAAATCGAGAGCGTTTGTTGTTAAAGCCGCGAATTTTGAACCACGTGTTTTTGACTCTATAGTCACCCGTGTTTGTTCGTGGAATAAACTGTTGCGCATATTCATGTATAAACGTCCTGTCACCAAGCTATATCCTTTGCCAACCCAATAAACAATATTTTAGCTGACTCATGTATATATAGAGAGTGTATTAATAGGGCATTTATATATAGTTTGTTACGATATAAATCTAACCGCAATTTAATGCACCTGAAATATAATAGTTAATTTCAGGAATTTAATGACAATATTGTTTCAAACCGCTGTTAATAGCTCCTTGATGAGGTAATAATAATTTTTTTGAAAGCTCAGGACCTTTCAAGGCGGGGAGTATGGTGTGGCGGCCTTTTCGCCCTTGAACCGCTTTTATATCGCGGCGGCGCATGCTGTCGGCTTTGACATCTGCCACTACGTTTTGCCATCGCACACAAAACGGCATATGGGCTTTTGCTCAGCCGACAAGTCTGCATACGCCGTCGGCGGCACTTTTTGATATGAAAGGTGCTGTCGAATGAAAATTTTCCCGCAAAGACCTACCGCCAAGCCAGGCGCGAAGCCCGGCAACATTCGCATTCCGCAGCGCCAATTCGTCGTGCAACATCCCGCATTCGCAGCAGCGCGGCAATTCGGTCGTGTCTTAACATCCCAAACGCATCCGCAGCGCGGCCATTCGGTCGTGTCTTAACACCCGCACAAAGCATTCCGCAGCGCGGCCAGTTCGGCTGTCTTATCAACCCGCAACAGCAGCGCAGTCGTGTCTACCCGCAAAAGCGCGGCCAGTTCGGTCGTGTCTTATCAACCCGCACACATAAGAGATCCGCAGCGCGGCCAATTCGGTCGTGTGTTTTTAATACCCCGCAACATACAAGAAGACAGCGCAGCTAGGTGGCCACCGTAGAACCATCGCCGACGAAGCCGAAGCCGATTCAGGTGAGCGATTTGGCAATACTCGTTGGTTGATATCGGTAGCCGCCCCCATCCGCTTACGCGACGCCCGTTTAAGGGACGATTTGAGCCTTATCGGTTGACGTTCTAATACGGGCCGTACTACGTATCCCACACCGCAACACGAGAGCGGCTATTTACACGCCTGCCTCTCCAGAGATTACTACTACCTCTGCCATTTTCGATGTGGTCGGGAAGTGTTTTAATTTGATGGTGGCCTTGATTAGATAAGTTAATTGTACGACTGCTTCTTTTGAGACATTGATTAAAAGGTTTTCGATACCGTCTAGATCCGGGATTGGGAAGTTTCTTTATTATGTTCTTAGAATTAGCCGGTGTGTATAAAGTATCTGCTTATTTTCCAGAGAGAGGTGTCTTTGGGTTTAATACTGGACAATTTTTTATCTAATTGATTGTATACTTTCTTACTTAACATTTGACTTAACAAGGAGCCCGTTTACAATCCATTAATGTAAACGGGGAGCGTATGCTCTGCCGTATTTTTCTAATTTTGTTCTTACCTTTTATTTTGTTTATTAACTTTAATGGGATTACCATCTTCTCTGTCTGTCTGTGTGTCTGGAGACACTATAACATCCGTTCTATTCAACGGATTCACTTCAAACTTGGCATACACACATCTTAGGTCAGTGCCTTTCATAGGATTGATTTTCAGCCAAATCGGTTGACGGGAACCGAAAGTGACCGTTACGATTTCGCACCGCTGTAGAAAGTTTCCTTTACGGTATTACATCGTTCTTGTTAGGTTTGGTTGTGAAGCGTTCCTGTTGTTTATGTAGATTTGCTTGCTATATTATTTTTTATTTTATTATTATGGTTTGCGTAAAGTTGTTTGTTAGCTCTTCCAGTTGTGTGGGGGTGGCTATAATGAGTGTAATTTTAAGATGTCTGAATTTGGTCCACTTGGGGTTTTTATACATTGTCACTGTTCTGTCGCGGTTTTATTTACTGGGATTTTCCAGAATAAACTGAACGGGACTGTGTCGGAGTCAAGGTTTTAATTAGTTATGGGTTAAGAGTGGCATTTGACGATTTGTTACTGTGAATATGTCTATAGTTGAAAGCATAGTATTATTTTCTGAAAAATCAGTTAAACTTCTGGCTAGAGGATTTATTACGTCGTTATTTTCTATGTAGTCGAATAATGTTTTCCGTTTTTATTGATTCTGTTGCAATTCTAAAAAGTATGATTTGTGATAAAATCTCCTGCAATTATAACCTTTCGGTTGTTTTTTGTCGTTGCGTCTAGGTCCTGGATTAAAAATTATTCTAGGAGCTATTATATGCTGCGGTTACCTGCGTATTGTCCTACAACTTAACACTTACTGTTTCTATTGAGGTATTTATACTGTCTAATTACTTCAAAGGTATATTGTTTTTGATAACGAGTGCGACACTGCCCGTGTCATTTAGCCTGTCTTTTCTAATTACTACGTATGCCTTGATGTCTATCTTATTGCTAGTTCTTAATTTAGTCTCGTTTAGTGACATGATGTTTATATTATTTGTTCTAATGTACCTAGCAACTTGTCCTATGTTTTTCTTTAGGCAATTCCACCTTACTAATTTATATCTAATGCCCATTTTGTAGGTTTGCTGCAAAAGCGTTAAATGATTCAAATTTTTTAAATAGTCGATTATTTTGTTAAGTGTGGCAAATTCATCCACGAGTTCGTTGAACTGTTAGATGTTGTGAGTTATTTAGGAAGCCTCGGCAGTCGGCGGTTGATAATTATTTCTTTGTTCTACTATTACCAGAGGTGGCAAACATCTCTAGCTTTGAGTTGTGTTGATGGTTGCTTTTTCAGGTATGTCTGCTTCGTTTTTTGGCGTTTCTTTGTTTCTTGCGGTCCACGGATTAACTAATAAAGCTGGGGGTGGCTTGAAGCTTTGCTTCGTTAGATGGGGTTCCTCTGCATACTGTACTTTCGATTTTATGTTACTTTGTTGCTTTTCTCGAACTATTTTAACTCTTATTATATACATTTGACATTGTGTGCTGTTAGCACGATGATCTCCTTTGCAGTTGGGGCATTTTGAATTTTCTTCTGGGTTATTCTAGCATTTCTTCGTTCAATGTTGTCCAGCACACTTGATACAAATTGATCCGACATTGCAATTAGAGGTAGCATGTCCTCACATTTGGCATATGTGGTACTGTGTTATTAATTTGTTCTTGTAATGCCTTTCCCAGTCCACTCTCGTGTATTCCGCCAATTTTACGCGCTAACTTAAGTGTTTATAATTATTTCTTTCGTTGGTATTACTAAATAGTCAGTCTATACGTGCCATGCATTCTATGGCACTTATTTACCTGCAGGAAGTATCTCCGTTGCAATTCCTATTTTATCTGTTGGGGGTCTAGTCCGTACTTCGAGGACATGCGTTTTCTCTTTACTCTTCACGTAGGCATAGAATTTTATTCTTTCGTCTTGAAGTACACTTTTAAATTTCTCTATTCATCAACATCCACGATAGATAAGTTTTTGTTTTCTTTGGAAAATCAGTAGTTTCTTTTGAATACTTTATTTCGTATCCTTTTCTTATGATTTGCCTTATAAAATTATTTAATTGTTTGAAATTGTTTGTTTTGCCCCTGAGACCGGTGGGTGACAGTTTTAGCTTTTTTGTTGTTTTATTCTTCTTTGTGCGCATGCGTTCATCAGCTCCATTTCGTCTTTGCAGTTTTTTAGCGTCACTTAGCAGACTGTAACTGTTTTTTAGCGGGATTTCGTTTTTTTACAATTTTTCTTTTAACTTTGAGAATTTTTGGCTTTTCATTTGGCATTTCTGTTGGTTACTTTAGTAAATGGAAAAATTCCATATCTTTAGCAGTTTCTAAAGGACTGATTTCGTACGATTTTTAGCACACGTCCATTTCAATTGTATCGCTCTGTAGTGCGTGCACAACAATTTGGATTATTCTGTTAGTCCCTGTTTACTGCTCTCTGAAATGTTAGGTGTACAAATTTTAACTTGGTGTTATCGACCTATGTCCGTGATGCCAGGAGCCCTCTGTGGCCTTGGCGGTCTGAACACCACCGAATTCTTATTAGAGTATTAAAGCATTGTTTTATTTATCGTAACATAATTTACTATTCTTATAATTGACATGAAAAGAGTTTAATATGAGAAATGAAGGGCTTGCCACCTTTTCGCGGTTTACATAAAATAAACTATAAGTAAAATGTATAAAATAAGCAGACAGTAGTGCGCTAAACTTTTCAAATAATTTTAAATATCTAATAAATTGTAAAAATTATAATAAATTAATTATTAATATTAGTTGCAAGAGACACATACATTTTAACTATTTTTAGCTTTATATAACTCTACTAGATAGTAAACATTATACATAATATTTTTGTCTATCATGATAATATTCGTAAATTGGCTTGAATGTAGCTTTACAATTGTTTGAAGGTTATTTTAATATTATTTATTTTCTAAAATTTTATTAAAGGATCGGAGACTGTTAAATATGGAAATTAAACTAAAAATTAAATTTTAATTTAGTACTAAAAACTGCCTTAACAGCTCTATTATGTAAATTGTAGTTTCACTTTTTTTTAGACGCTATATTTTATTGTAAACCTCACGTCATAAAAACAAGTGTTTGTATTGCTTTAATGGTAACCAATTGTTACACTTTAAAAGGAAAAACGTAATAATTGTGGCTCTCCTGATTTTACTCTGTACCAAAGTACACATTTATTGGGATATGGCTGCAATGATGTACAAAATAATTCCAATTCAATAAAACATTTTGCATTAAAGTTTTAGGTTTTATCGGTGCTATAAATTTTTTCATCTAAAGAGATAAAGAATAAAAACAAGAAAACAAATCAAACCTAGAGTAACGTAAAAGACTGCTTTATTGATGATAATTGTTACATTTTTGATATGACAATACTAATAATATTTAATTAATATGAAAATGCGAGTTCTTTAAATTGCTACACGTCAAGTGCAACTAACACCCGGAGATCGTCACCGCGGCTGTACGACAGGTGCATAATTGTCTTAATTGTTTTAAAGAAAAGCCATCGCTTGTATCATATTTTAAAACTTTCTTAGAACCTTATTAATTGATTGAATTTTAATAATAAAGCGTACAAATATCCACGATATTACATATAATGAAATATTTGTATAGTACACTAAAAATAAATTTAGTAAAAGAAGGTAAATTGTGTCGCAATATAATGTATGTTTTAAATTTTAACTAGAGTGTAGGTACTATAAAAATTGTTACTATTTTAAATAATAAAACATATTACTGAGCAAATATTCCTTTACACAAGCAGAAGACTTCAAAGTTTCTGTAACATTTAGAAATCACCTGTACTGCTGTATTGATATTCCTTCGAGATTTCCAAAGTTTTGCAGTATTAAATTCAGCTTATTTTGCCAACTCATACTGACTAAAGCAATTTTCTGAAAAGCAGTACTTTTAAAATTCTCCGAAATACGTGAAAATACTAAAAATATTACATAATTGTTACCGAGTACGAATTAATACTTTGCAAAAAAGTAACTGAAGTTTTCATGTCGCGAATAGGTTATTTGATAAAAAGTTAATAAAAGCTTACACATTTTCAACGCGTTCTATTTTTCGCAGAGAAAGTTAGTTGACACTGAAACAACTTATGATACTTTGAAAGTTTCGTTATTATAAATAAAGCCGAAAATTAGAACCTCATTTTTTAAGAGACACTAGCGGTGCTAAAAATTTAGAAGGTATAAGTTTTCATGCAGCAAAGTTTGCTCCACACGTGCTGAAATCCGGAAATTTTATGGACGCCGAAGTAGAAGTTCATACAAAATTCGTGTTCTCTTTACGAACAAGCCAAGACAGCTTGTAATAGCAGGTACAGTTTATTGCGCTTAGAACAACCCTAAAGGACTTACGGCCTCGGTTTATGCTTTTATGGGCTACGATTTTAATTTTCATTTGGGAAAACCGACTTTCGGGGTAAAACAGAACCGCTACTTCTTGCAAAGCAACTTATTAGACAAAAATAAAAGTTATTAGCGGATTATGCCAAATAGTGTATTGCAACAATAATAAAATTTGCATCCATTTTTAGTAAATTAAACACATCCTTTGAAAGAAGAGTTACATTCGTACAGCAATATTGTTAGCTATCCATTTACCATGGATGGTAAACTCGCAGTTGTAATCAGTATGTGGACATGTTTGACCAAGTTTCTTGTTAATTAGAGTATATGCAGCACCGCATCTGTCAAATGAATTAATTTAATACAACAGCCGGTGTCGGTTCACTAACGGACGAATTTACTGCAATTGCGCTCTATTATTACAGAAAATATTCAGGTTAACAAATCTGCTAATGACATTTGACAAATATGTAGCTAAATAACCAAAGATAATTTAGTTGGGTTTTGTGCGTTATAGAGTATTCTTGTAAATTTTTTTAATATTTAACAAATTGTTTTTATTAAACAATTTCTTTAATTTTAAATACACGTGTTATTTTTATTTATTTATTTATACACAGTGTAATATAATTATGACTTTTAAAATAAACTTAAGTATAGAGATAAGGATTAAATTTGGTATTACTTTTGTGTTTATATATATATAAAGGATGTTTCTCGAGGAATAGTAAATATTTTAGGGAATGGTAGTATAGACAAATTGCAATAAAAAATTCCATATAACATGTGACCAATTTTTAAGTCCAGATATACAGCTGTTGGTATTTAACCTAGTGCAGTTTTTGTTTCGTGTGTTGGTACACAAAATCGTCAAGTAATCCCATTTGTAATCTTTACTGATGAATAAAGTCATTTTCACTGGTGACGGCATCAATAACACTCGTAATGTACATCACTAGCCTGAAGAAAACCCACATGCCATGATGGAGACACATTTTCAAGAACGCTTCTCTGTAAATGTGTGGTCTGGTTTGATAGACAATCGGTTGGTTGGGCCTGGTGTGTAACCGCATCGTCTTACAGGACCCCGTTATTTACACTTTTTTGAAAATGAACTTCCAGCATTATTAGAGGAGATTCCTTGGACTACAAGAATGCGTATGTTCTTCCAGCATGACGGGTCTCCTGCAAATTCTAGTTGTCTGATGACACAACATCTAAACCTAATATTCCCCGAAAGATTTTTGCCTGTGGGGATGGTCGAAAGGCAAAGTCTACAAATCAAAAGTCAACACAAAAGACGATTTGATAGTTCGGATTATGCATGGTGCAGTCCTCATCAAGAACGCCAAGACGACCTCCGAAGAGCTACACGTGGTGTTATCAAGAAAGTGAAAAATAGATTTAGGTTGGTGTAAATATCTTGAACTCATTAAAATTGAACACACACACACATATATATATATATATATATATATATATATATATATATATATATATATATATATATATATATATAAATACATACTGACATCGCATTTCAAAAGAACTTTGAAAATCAGATACATTAGAACGTAAATGAATAGCTCGACTCAGATTATCTACAAGTTATCATACGATTTATTAGCACCCCTCGAATGGTATAACCCCCACCAAGACTTAGAACTAGGTAACTAAAATGAGAAAATCAAACCAAACCAGCTAAAGTGTCTTTAAAGCAACGTCATGAATAAATAAACAACGCAATAAGCAACTTAATAATCTATAGCAGCCAGTCACCAACACTAGCTATCGAAACTAATCGAAAATTCAACCACCACTATCTACCTATTAAAATAGCTAACCTCATCAAATTAAAACTAACCAACCAATAAAACTGAAACCGACATCATAAATAAACTACCTCAGCAAATGAGTCTGCGAAATCAATAACTACTAAAAATACATTTAAGACTTAGAACTAGGTGACTCGAAAATGAGGAAAGCCACCAAGCCCATTTTAAAGCAACGTAAAGAAATACTAACGCTAACAGCAACTAGCACAACTCTTGCTGCTGACTCTGAAAATCCACTTTCGTCCCAAACCACACTGCATACATAATTCATCATTACTAACCACCAATAATAACGAGCACTTCACTACCCGAGAAATAAAAATCTTATAGCATTCCAACAAATCCCTGGACCTGACATCCCAAACTAGTTCTAAAACTCATCAAAAAATCCTTAGCTTACCTTGCAACTACTTCGACTCCCCACAGACCTGCTCACATATTAGTATTTCCAAAGCTGAGAAAAGACAAAAAGAAGATAGACAGCTACCGACCTAAACTTGCTTCCAGCATCTACTTTCGCTAATGAGCGAGCTAACCCCTCTCAGCATAATACTAACATTCCAATTTGGCTTTAGAAAAACCTATTTTATACTTCACCAGTTACAACGCATCTCCTTAACAACAGAGGAAAGCTTTGAAAACAAAAGTTATACCGTAGCAGTCTTTCTAGGTAGCCCAGGCCTTCAAGAAGATCTGCATCAAGGTCTAAAAAGCAAAATAGTCAATCTTCGAATAACTAACTACATTAAAACTATCACCTTCTCATTTTTAATAGATATTATTTATTTGCAACGATTGAGGATGCCGCTGAACATAAATAAAAACGTTTTTAATATTTCGTAATATATTAATTGGGTGTTTATTAACTTTCGACAGCGTAACGCTATAGGCGAAAGTTAATTATTTTAACATGGTGTCTGTCTGTCCGTCTGTGTGTCTGTCTGGAGACACGATAACTTCCGTTATAATCATCGGATTCACTTCAAACTTGGCATATATATACCTTATATCAATCGGCCAAGAGTTTTGACATCAGCGAGTTCTCAGAACATCATAAGTTTTTGAGTTTATGAAGGATAATAAGGTTCTTCGCAAAAAATCTCGGATCGAATCCATGAAACATCAGAGTTTTGTACATGCGTTTATTTCACCTCTCGCTAATTCACCACACCCCTGTCGAAAGTTTCATTTATGGTTTTACACCACTCTCGTTTAAAATAGCAATTAGAGTTAAATGCAAGAATAAACTATTAAAGCGTCTTAACAGTATATATAAAAATGTTATTGTATTGTAATGTTTGCTATATATGCGCACTCTATGGTCATACGGAAGACGAAACTGTTCTGCACTTGCCAAACATAACAAAACAACAGCCTACAAAATTAACTTTACCCATGCAAAAACCATTACTTCCATTTTCCAATCTACCAGCAGTATTATTTGTGGAACAAGTGAAATAGAAAAACGCTATCAATGCCTGAATACAAGAAATGATAGCTAACGTTTACTGATTATATGAAAACCCCTTATTACCTTACGCTATCAGTTACGCCACATGTCCAAATCAAAAAACTTTCATTGTATGTCTGCTAAAGAACATTTCCTCCAAATTTTCACTTTTACATAAAAAATAAATCTTCAGTCAGCACACGCACTTGTGTGCATGCATATTTTTTTAACCGTTATTGTTTAGATAGTTTTAAATGACGTGTATGTTCTTTTGCTTTTAACATTATTTCTTGGTGGATTGGTGCATAAGGCTTCTTGTCTTGCTGTTGATCTAGTCATTATCAATATATCCAACTAATAGTTGTATTCAGAGAACAACATGTACATATACTTATGTTGTCATTATTAGTATTTTCTTTTAATTTTATTAATATACTTAACTAACAATTAAATGTAAAAGTTAAACTCGATATCAAAAAACCATTTTACTATTTTCAGCTAACTGAATCTAAGTTTAATTAATAAAAATATATTACCTATATGGTAGATATATGGCCGCTATAATAGTAATATATAACAAGAATAAGTAAAGCTTGGCTATATACGCATATTTTAGTATGCATGTATATTTTTACAGTTTTTTTATATATACATATCCAAAATAACATTTTCCATATTTAAGGGTAATAATAAAATAGTTACCCGTAACAGGCCTTGAAGGCCCTTTGGGGTAGACATGTTAATTTTATTAATTTATAAAAATAGTTAAAATCCTTGTTCTGGATTCTCAAGTTCTTGAGATGCTTTTAATTAGTTTTATTTTCAGAAAATACCTATATGGGGTTGTTTAAATACCTTTATAATAACTTCCAAGAAGGTTGATTTGATATCTATTTACACGTGGCTCTATTTTTAAAAGATCAACAATGCATTACGATAATCCTGGATTGAGTATACATTTTAAATGCATTTAAAAGCAGTTATAGAGCTTAACCTTCCAACTTATAGAAATACAGAAACAATATAACAACTTTTATAACTATTGCACTTCTTAAAATATATTTACCAGCCCAAGTTAATTATTATTTAATTTTATTTGATTTTGAACAGTTTGTGAAGTATATTCCTCCGATTTGAAGTATTTATTTCATTTTGTTAAAACACTATCTGTATAAAAATGCACAAACAAGTAGCCCCCAAAAAAGTGTTATTAAAAAAATTATGTCAAAATGTTACGAACTCATATTTTTTGAACAATTTATGATGAAAGTAAGATTTTTTTCTTACTGTTTGATGTTAAAATTATATTAGTAAATTTTTTAAATTTAAAATATACTTTGTATAGCGTTTTTAACTTAAGTAAATTTAAATAAAGTTTAAAAAAGTATATCAATTTCATAATTGAATTTGGTTATAGATAACCTGCGATAACAAATTGAAAATAAAACAACATTTAGGAGAAACTTTGCATATACAAAACAAGACTAATCGTTCTAGAAACAAGGTGCAGCAGTCAAATGTCAATAATTCCATATAGGAGAAACAGACGATATTTTCCAAAGAGTTGTGAGGTTTATTTGTAGGTTGCAATATTCTACTTTATAAACTAAATCATCCCTTATTTCAATTTTTTAAAAACGTTACACTTATAAGTACACTGTTAATGTTCCTCGCTTTTCAATATTAAGAAAAAAAAGATGTTGACATTAATTATTATGATACAGTAGCTGAAATTAAAAAGCACATTGGCCGTGGATTTATATGGTATTCTGTAGATAAAACAATTTATACTTAGAGGTCAGTATTTCTTGTAATCTTGTGTTGAGTAGGTTGAATGAAAACAAACCTGAAAGAGGTTATTCGGTAAGTATAAAAGCTCTAAAAAAATCCAATAATATAACGATAGCTACATTTGTTAATGAAACTTTAAATGATGCTTATTTGCCGAATCAATCCCAATTGATAAAATAATGTTAATGGTTACAGATGCTGCACCGTAAATGATAAAAATTGTTAAACGCGAAGATAATTTGGTTAATACCTTAGTTTTGAATGTTAAAAAGATTTTTATTATAGAACCTCTTAGAGTGCAAGTGTATAAAGAAAAGTGCCCTAAACTCTACCACCAGAACCGATCTTAACAACTTGCTCTAAAATCAAAGATGTCGTACGTCAGTGTGATTCTCAAGGTTCAACTGCAGTTAAAAATTGTGTTAAATATTTTACAGATTCAACAATTAAAAAGCAGTTAGCCTACATTAAATGTAATTTTGCCTACATCGCAGCAGCCACTGAAAAATTGTAGAAGCGAGAACATTCATTACATGAATGTTTAAGCATTATTGCAAGCTTGAGAATCACAGTTGCTAAACATGGTAACGAAATTTTAAAAAAAAGCTAAAACAAAGCTAAATTACGTTTTGACAAAAAGGAAGACTACACCATGTCAAAAAAATTATCGATGTACTAAACGGTGAGCAGAAGGGCGATCTAGACTTGGATCCAATTACAATATGTGCATTTAAGCACGCACCTGTTACTTCTTGCAAAGTTGAACTCACATTTTCAAGCTACAAACATTTGTTAAACGATCGAAGACAATGTTTTACTATTGACAATTTAGAAAAATATTTACCAAGTTCTAATGTAGAAATCTGTAATAAAAATTTAAGTTAATTATGATTCATGTTTATAAAATATTTTGATTATATTGTTATTATATATATTTTTTGTATAAGTATACATGTAATAGTGCAGATTTTAACTGTTTTATAGTACATATTTGCATGCACGTATTATAGTTATTTTATGAATATATTTCAAGCTCTAGTAATAAAACAAGCTATAGTTATTCTCGTTTTACGTTATTGCAGATCCCGTGGTTGCCATTACTCTATTTAACCAGAGCTTTTTATCCACCATTTTTAGCTTTTTAGGATAACAAACAAATATTAAACTTCATAAAATAATGCGTTACAATACAAATCCTATTTATATTCATTTATAAATTCTACTTCGTTTATAAGTAACTTAATCGTATGAACTTATAATTACATTATTTTAAATAGTTTGCTTCAACAAATATGCTCTATATATAAAAATTTGTTTATTAGTTACGTTTATTTAACGATTTGGTAGAGTGGATTTAATAAAAAATTAGAAAATCTAGGAAGATTTTATAATTTTACTTTTTAATTGAAAAATTGATATTCAATTTGCTAACAAACTGCGTCGTTGTATTTGAAATCATAAATTGAAGCAGATATTCACTGTTTAATGAGCGCAACCCTGCGTTTGTTTGTGTCGTTTAAAAACCACTGTAGACTTAGATACTGTACACATTTGCTTTTATAAATGCTTACTCGGTGAAAAATGGACTTAATAATATTGATAATCTACTACTTCTGATACAGATATGCATTAGAACTAAATGTCTGAAAGAAATATGCAAATGTAGTTTATTAATTTAATAAAAAAGTTGAATCTTATATGCTAAATTATTTCTAAATTTAGTTTTAATGCCAGTAATTTTTGATTATTTTAGAATTTCGTGTGTTTAAACAATTGCATTTTTATTTATTACAGAACTAATGTTACAAAACTGAACAATAACATATTGACTAAACTAACTATAAATTTTGAATGTATAATTTTAACAATACTTTTGAATTGTATTTCACTTAACTTGAAACCGCGCAACTAATAAAAATCCCTCTGAAAGCAGAAACAAAACACAACTACAACTTATCACAAGAAAAAAACTGTTGAGAAGTCTGTATGAATTCGTTTTACGACCACAATGAAGCCATAAAAAGCTAGGAGCTGGAAACCCTCTACGCATGCGATAACATTAATAAATCAAGGGGGGTAATAAAATTCCATCATATGAAATCACAACGGTATAACCTCAGCCTCCTAAATAATAAACGCGAAGTGCATTCCGTTGGTATGGCTTGGGCTAGCTCACTAAACGAATTAGGGAACAAGGACAATGCCGCCGAGAATAAATGTGCCGATCCTTTCGTTATTTACGCGTTGCTTTCAATGTTGCATGCCGTTATCGTAAATATAAAACTCTTGTAAAAGGGGGAATTACCATTGTAAGCTTTACGATACAATAACTCTAAAAGCTGTGGATACGTTTTTGTGCAAGCAAACGTAAATTACAATATTTAAAAAATATTGTACCATAGTTTTGAATGAGGCGACAGAAAGGTCACAGGCTTACATTCTGAGATACATTGCTATGTAACGAATGTTTTAAAATTGAGAGTAGCGATATTCTAGAAAAGTGTTTTATTTTCCTAAAAATGGAAGAATTGTATATTACGCAAATTAACTCTTATAAGGATATCTTTAACAATTACTACTGATTTTATTCTTTTATACTATTTTTGTGAGATTCTCATGTTTTAAGCCCCAAAAAATCTTAATACACATTAAATATAATGTATATGTAATAACATTCGATTTGTGAACTCAAACGAGGCCGACGTGTTGTGTCATCAGTTCGCGTTCTGTGCAGTGAATTGTCAAGTTTGTCAGTCTGCGCCACCCGTGTTGTGAAAACCGTAAACAAATCTCCGTGAACAGAGACTTGCGACTTTCCAGCGTATTGATGGGGCCCGCGCCCTCCTTCAGCATGACCTAGGTTGCCTGACTTGCAGCTCCTCGTTTCTACAGTTTTGAGAGAAAGAAACTTTTGCAGCTGGTTTCTCACCGTCGCAACATAGCTGGACTATTAGCTTTTACGCTGAATTAAGTACTAAGTATTTAATCCTTTTCCAGTGAGTTTACATTTTGCTGCTATAAACTGAATATTATCAGAAGTGTTGGTAAAATATTATTTTATGTTCACTAGAGACGCAAATTTTTCATGATCCTTTTACTAATATCAATATTAGCTAATATCGGGTAAAAAAATAGTAAACAATAATTTTTCGAATGTAATATATCACAACGATATAGGCAACTATCTCAGGTACCATTTTAAAATTATCCATTACAGATAAATATTGACTTACAACCTCAGCAAACACAAATGCAACAATTACAAATATAATTTTAAGAACAGCAAAATAAAAAAATTTGCTGCAATAAGTAATAATAATAAGCCACATCAGGTCTGGGCCATGTTAAATAAACGAGAGACTGATCCCACTAATAATCGAAACTAGCCAAAACGTAGTAATCCTATTATTGCTATTAAATATAAATGTCAAGCACTAGACAATCCCAAACAGTGCAAAGCTCTGAAAATCAAAAACATTTCTAAAAAAAAATAAACCCACCACTAATGACTATTTAAATCAGTTATGTACTAAGGCCAATTATAGATCTGATAGAAAGAGCCCCAACAAATAACTAAAACTGCAAAATAATAGGCAAATAACCGAATCACATACAAATATCGTAAGACGCTTAGAAACTTACAAAGTATGTTTCAATGCTTACCAATTAAAATAAGGTAGAAGCTACATAATAGTATTTCAAAAATTTACAATATTCTACCGAAGCAAACGATATTAAAAAGAGCAAATAAATATATATAATATAACAAATAGAACAACAAAATAATCCCAGTCAATGTTCTACAAAGACGCTGAATCAGACTAAACAGTAGCAAATTTATACAAAAACAATCTACTGAATCACAAAATGACATTTGAACCACCGCATAAAAAGAAGAAAATAGTTTAATATATTCACTGTCAATATGTTGGTTACACAAAAGCATACCATGGTAGAACCTTTCAGTGTGTTAAGCGCGCATAAGGATAGCCCACAACATGTATCAAAAGAAAAAATTGCTTTTCATTGACCTTCGCCTCGATCAAGTTCTACATGCAGTCGTGGCTGGAGGATAGCCACAAATTGGGGATGTTACCAAGTTGGGTCCGGGCGGTGATAAATCGGGCGTCGGGACGTTACGGCCGGCAACGCGTGGGCACGGAAGGCTCCAATTTACGATTAAAATTATATTTTACAATCTTATGGAATTCAATCTACCTTACGCTAACCTATCAACCCTAGCTAACTTAATCTACTTAGCTAATGTACAAAAACTTAACCTACGACTTAAAGTACGCGCTGAAACGGGCAGCGAGCTAAGTGCAGCAGCGGGGCCGGTGACGGAACCTGGCAGCGAGCAGTAGGAGCGGTAGCGCAGCTGGGCAACATGCAGCAGAGCCAAGCAGCGGAGCCGGACAGCGAGCAGCAGGGGCGGCAGCAGGTCCGGGCAGCGAATAGCAAAAGAAATCAAAAGGAACTCACCTGATGACTCTTGATGGTTTCTTCTTAAGGGGCTGGCGACTGAGCGCAAATGCTTCAGTGGCTCAGGTTTTAAGGGCTCAATTCGTACTCCACTCTGCTGGTGGGGTGCAGAGTTTCAAGGCGGAAGCACGCTGAGCCCGCTGGGGGATGCGGGTTGGTCCAGGACTGGTGGATGCCGGGGGCGCGTTTGCGCTTATTGGAAAATGCGCCGGCGCCCTTGTCCTGGTTGGTAAAGGTCGTGGCGGCTATGGTCGGTGATCGGTGACGTTCGCTTAGCACGACGCGGCGCGGTAGGTCAAGAAGCCCGTTCTTGCACACGGCGCCACAAAGTCGGTATCATTCCTTTGGAATTATAAATTCCAAAGAAGGGCTTTTGTGTTGCACACGGCTCCACAAAATTCCGGGCCAGGTAACATCAGCCCCGGCGAAATCGGGGACTATTTGATAATACAAATTGTTTTATAGCTATGCCTGATTCCTCTTTGCCTTGTGAACTAAAGTGAAGTCTTGCTGGAACATGTACTCCCGCCTGTAGATCCTTTCCTCCTTTAAAGAAGAGGGCCGCCATGACATCCCTTTTAGTATTCACGAGCCCCAGCACTATCACAGAGACAATAAACTTTGTATTTGTGACAACAGGCACTACGAAACATCTTGACAAATACAAAGGTGATTTTGACGATCCACCTTATTGTCCTGGATGAAGTTCTTTTTATCCGAAATAAAGAAGGCCAGCGCTGTCGCGTTTCAAGTTGTTTAACTCTCTGCCTGGTTGGCAGTTCATCAAAACGAAAGTCTTGTACTGCAAATTCCACAACACTGCTTGATTGGTTATAGATCTCGCCACGCCTCTTCCTTTTGCCACTTCAGTCATGTTCTGTCCGGGATCCTTATCGATCCTTTTTATAATTTTTATTTATAATTTTTTTTTGCGATTACATCGCATTTCCTAGTGGTCAGATTACCTGTGTTTTTGGCTACGTCGTAAACTTGAGTTTTTTGATAGCCAAACCATGTAATACCTTGTCGGCAATTTTCCAACTTAAAGAGATTTGAGTATAACAGTTCTGAGATCGTATATATGAAGCTAACTTATGTTACCTAATGGGCCATTGCACATGCTTTAAAGCATGCACAAATCCTTGAAATAATTTTGAATTTTTTGTAATTTTGCAGTTCTCACTAGATTAGAACAGAGTTACCACGTATATTTCTTGGGCATAAAAATGAGGAAATCGAAAGATATGAGTATAAATATTTTGATTCTTACACTTAACTTCTATTAAATTCTGATGGGGTTTACACCAAATCACTACATTTCTAAATCTACCTAACTCTTGAAACTTTGCACAGGGATTTACTTCAAATCATTATCACTGAGGCTTCAGATTTTTTAACACAAAAGGAGAAACTACAGGAAACAACTTAGGTTATTCCATCTAGTAGCCGATTAATAGAAATAAATTTTAGAATTTATTAGGTTTTTGTATCATAAAGATTATAGTAGAACAAATCATGTTTCTATTTATTGTGAGACCACTTTTTAGCAAGTGTCACTATAAATACAATGATATTAGTAGTAAAAAGTTTATCATATCTGTATATTCTATACGCTAAACATGTACTCAGTACATATTTTAGAAATCAAATTGGAAACTTTTAACCGCACAGATCTCTATAAAAATCAAAAATATAGAGCTAGTGAATATTTAAATAAAAATATAAAACTTCCACCAAAAAATTCTGCATAAACATTGCTTACCAAAAAAGATACCTATATTTCTGCCTATGTTTTACATAAAAAAGGTTGGCACAAACACTAACAATATTATTAGATAAACTAAAAAACAAATTTATTTAAAATTGCCTACACAGTCTGCGGCGTCAAAATACAGCGATTATTTACTTTAAAAGGCAACACACAGGATAAAGAAACCTTAAACTAGAATGCCCCCATTATGCAAATCAGACCGTGACTAAGCCAGAAGTTGTACTAAGAAAACGAAAACTTTTGTTAAATAATTATCCGCAATCTTTACTCCTAATAATTTATTAGACGACATATTAGTTCCTAGATGCGCCATTATAGATGACTTTCTCCTAAAGATGTATTTCACGTCATCGATGATACAGTTAGCCTCAATAAAGCTTTGGAATATATTTAACTATATCCCAATCTGCAAAAGAAAACTTCCAATTTAGAGCATAACTATTTTGACAGTGATTTTCAGATAACATTGAGAACGACATATTATCGATTGTAATGGAAGTTGGCTCATATAATTCTTATTCTTAAACCGGGCAAACCTTTCCGCAAAATAAAATAATATACCAGTAATATCAAAGGTGTTAAAGAAACTCTTGCTAAAAAGACTGCGACCAATAATAACAAAAAATAATTTATTACCTTAACAACAGCATAGTTGTCAATAATAATATGCAACTATGGAGCAAATTAACAAAATCGTAGCTAGAAAAACAT
The DNA here is from genome assembly GCA_036346155.1 of Sinelater perroti. NCBI lineage: Eukaryota > Metazoa > Arthropoda > Insecta > Coleoptera > Elateridae > Sinelater > Sinelater perroti. The sequence goes on from JARFIY010000001.1 coordinate 48,401,086, forward strand.
AAAATATCAGAAATACTGTTCGTTCTCATTTATTGATATACAGCAGGTCTTTTTGATAAGGTTTGGTATGACAGCTTAATTGTAAGATGCGCTGGCTTGTTCTTTAGTACATATTTGAAAATTTCAACTTAGAAATCGGCTTGTAATATGTAAAACTACCTACCACATAGAAAATCGAATCAATTTGTATGCAGTTAAAGCTGGGGTTTTCTAGAAAAGTGTCTTGGGACTAGATATGATAAAACATACTAAAACTCTCCTAGCAAATTTTGTAAATTATTCTGCCATTCTAACCTCCTATAAAAATTCTCTACAAGCAGTACAAATACGACAAGAAAGAACACCTGAATTATGTACAAGTTTGGCTAAGGAAATGGTGTATTAGAACTAATGAAAATAAGTTCATTTATTTAGTTTTCATTTAGCAGTAAGCAATAATTAACTACCACAATCTGAAATATTACACGATCTAAATACCTTAGCATGCATGTAGACTTGACGAATACACGTTTGAGACAATAGGAAGCAATTAAACTGTAAATTAAGTAAATACTGATGAATCTTAAGAAAAAACATAAATATGCCTTTAAAAGACAAATTCTATGTGTACAAAGCGGCCACAAAACCAAAATGGTTCAATTACATCTGACAGTGAAATTCTGAAAAGGCAACAATCAAAAGTATAGTATGCCATAGTATGCCGAAAATTTTGTCATTTAAAGAGATCAATGTAGGTTATGTCACAGAAGTAATCAGCTTTACCAAGCTTTTTTCTCAAAAATAACAGCAACATAACAAAATTGCAACAAAACGAACCCATTGTATTTACCTTGTATATTAGCCTATCAACTTTAAAGTCGTCACAGTGCAAGTGTCAGTACTAGTGCATTTATAAATATACGTATATTATATGAATAATCGCTCAAAACTATTTTCTATTTCTATATGGTTAACTAAGTATATAATGCAGTTGACGACACCGTGTACAACTTATGGATGAGTGTAGAGGATTCTTTTTATATATCTGGTAATGCAAATAACTTTAGGTTTTGGCGATAAGTAAACTCTTGATCTATCAGCTACCTCTGCATTCCGGGAAAGCTACTATGTTTTTATTGGTGATGATAAGGCCCTGTTTTTTTTTAATATGCTTTTGGAAATTCTAAAGTATCGTGACAAATCTTTGTACTCTACAACTTGCTCAGTACGATGTAAGCGAAGAAATATATTTTCATCAAGACGGAACTACCAGCCAGACAGCGAGAGTAAGCTTGAGTATTGTCAAAGGCTTGTTTTCAAATCACAACAGCTCTCAAAACGAGAATATTGTGTGGCTTTCTCGTTCATTAGACCTTACAGTTTATAATATTTTTTTTGGGGGGCTTATTAAAAAAGTTTAGTTTATCAAAATGAACTGCCGAGAACAATTAAGGTTCTCAAACAACTGATTCAAGATGAAGCGACTCAAACCCGACCAAAAAATTTGCGTCATATGATGAAGTACAGAACCCAGCTTGAACAATGCTTTTTTTTAAATGGACATCTTTCAGATGTAATTTTTAAAAATTAAATTATTAATACTTTTTATAATTGTTCTTTATATATACTTTAATGTGATTAAAATAAATTGGGGAAATATTGAATACTTATTTTTCACCGTAATTTCAAAATTGTAGGTTAGTCTGCCCCACCCTCTATTTCCGTGCGTTTCAGCGTACGAAATTGTTTAAAATCCCTTGTACATTACAAACATCTGTGTTAGATTTTGCAGCTGCAACAATTTTATGAGCTGTTAAGATCAAAGTAACATAATAAGTTTTTCCGATAGTGTTTTTGTTTCCAAATACTTTTTATCGCAAGTTTTCTTCTAATTCCAAATAATTATTTAGTTTCCATTTGGCTTTCTTAGCGTAAAGACGTTTGGTTCATCTGTTCGTTACAAAGTTCAAGTGAAATCATATCGTGGGTGATAAAAATTTTTAAACTTTACACGCCGCGCGGAATAAAATATATATATATATATATAAAATAATATCTTGTAGTAACTAAGCGGAGAACGCAATAGATCTATAACAACAAAACTGGTACATGCAATCATTTCTTCTTATTACACCAGTGGCGTATCCAAACAATTTTTCACAAATAATACAAAATACCCAACAAGCCGTACAATCTCAACAAGTGAGCTACAAATTAATATCTCATCAATTAGGATATGAAATGGTTTCTCAAGTACTTTTTCAGGAAACACCGTATCAATTACTGCCTTCTACGTCAACCAATCTATAACAACTGAAATTTTACCATCAACAAATTACAAGAATGTCATCGACCAGTGAAGATGAACCAGATGATGCACAGAAAACTAGTAATATTCCATGGTAACAAATAAAAAGTACAAAACGGAAAAGATCACAAAATTTACAAATAATTATTAAAACAATAAGATAACCACCAATAACAACTCCAGCTCACTGATAGTTGAAGAAAACAATCGCCAAAACACTGATTCTACTCCAAAGATTAGCATCCCTCTATCTGCATATAACAAATGTTATAACCTATAAATGATAAAGCAAATAAGAAACGGCTTAGAAGATGAATAGTATATCATAAAGAGCTTGGCTACTAATACTATCAAAATAAATTGTGATATTGTGTAAAGCTACCGAAAATTAATTAAATTCTTAAAGCAAAAATATATTATTTACCATAGTTATCAACTAAAAGAGGATTGAGCCTATAAAGTGGTAATTAAAAATTTACATAATACCATCTCAATTGCAAAAATAGCTAATAAAATAACAAAACTAGGGCAAAGGTGATAAATATCATAAATATTAGATAAAGAACTGCAAAGAATACCTTAAATTTCTTTTTTGTTGAAGCCAGCAAGCAATAACAAAGAAGTATATATAGAAAGACTACAAAACGTAAACATTAGGATTAACCTCTCCACAAAACCAAAAATGATATTGTGCAGCGTACGAGTTGCCAACTATACAGATACTCCAAGTCTCGTTGCGATAGACCTTATGAATGCTTAAAATGCGGATGATCACGCGGCACTACAAGCTGTAGAAATCTAAAGAAAAGCCACTTGTGCTTTGTGCGGAAGTGATCACTCGGCCAATTATAAAAGATGCAAATATTACCATAAGCTTAGTTAGACAACTTAGACACAAATAAAGGTTAGTGCTATAAAACTAACGATTTTAAATAATGTAAAAATCCGACCCAATTTTTACCAGGACGTATAGCAGTGTAGTCAACAATAATCAACTAAATAATATCAATCCACCAGAATTATCAAACAATATACTGTCACAAATTCTTAATAAACGTAAAGCCATGTTCAATCGATTAATTTGACAGTATAGCATTTTAACATGTTAACAAGGCTAATTAGCAAACTGAGTTCTTACAAATTGCACAATAAAATGCTAATGGCCTTGAACTGCACAAAGAAGAGGTAAAAAGCTTTTTAATAAACAACCACATAGATGTCCTATTAGTCAATGAAATACATTTCACGAAACGAACATATTTTACAATACCAAATTATGTAACATATAATACTAACTGATGATGAGCATGGAGGGACAGCAATTCTTATTAAAAATCTATTATAATAATATATAATATAATAATTATCTACCACCAAGGACTACCGAAATATTAAAAAAATCTTTTACAATCCACCGCAATAAAAGTATTAGCTTTACCTTATGATCTGACAATTGCAGATATCTATTCCCCACTTCGTCATAGTATAAAAAAGATAAATTTCGAAGAATATTTCCAAACATTAGGCAATAAAATTTTGGCTGTTGGTAATTACAACAGCAAACACGCCAGATGGGGCTTACGCCTAATAACAACCAGAAGCAGTGGACTATTTAAAACAATAGAAGATCATAGATATTTATTTCTATCAACAGGAACACCTACATACTAGGCTACTCAAACAAATTGGGATACTTTCCGCAGTACACTAAATGATAGCATTGATCTAAAAATCCGATTGAAAGAAACAAAAGAACTAGAGACAGCTATAGAAGTATTCATAAACAAATTACAACCTGCAGGGTCTATACCAAGTCTGCACACAAAAAAATAACCCAGGATATACCATTACAAAATACCAATGTACTCACGCACCAGCCGACAAACGGGTCTATAACTAAATAAGTCAAAAATTAAAAAATAAACTCAAAAACGTAAGAAACCAGAAGTTTAAGCAATGTATAACTAAATTAAGCAGAACAAATAACTCAACTTGGAAGACAATTAAGAATTCTCTTTATTCGACCTGTAATACACACGCCTATAACAACACTGACACCAAAAGTAATTGCTGAAGAAATCAAACCAAAAGCCAAAATGTCTAAAAACGGCACAAATTATAATGATAGGAAAATATCCAACACATGTCTCATTTTACAAACCTATAAGTTTGCTATGAGTAGTCTCAAAACTACTTGAAAAATTGGTACTTTGTAGATTACATGAAAACATACCTGCAGAAAACTGGATACCAGAACATCAATTTGGGTTACGTCAGAAACAGTTAATTTTTTTTTAACAGTTGGTATTTATTTGTAATCTGCTACATTAGCAATAAGCAAATCATATTACTATAATGGAAATACATAGCAGTGTAAATTACATGGGAGGTAACCCCCTTTGACGTTCCTCAAATGAAATTACTTTCAACAATTAATAACTAATAATAAGTAAGTAGTAGGGATATTATATCTGTCTAAAAACGATTAGGAAGATCTGACGACTTGAAACGTTTGAGTCTGCGCACTTGTTCACTTTCATCAATTAGTTCTGTCACTAGTGGGTTAGGATGAGATTCTAGTCGCAAGAGGTATTTTCACTAAACTTGGTAATTTCTTCTTTCACTGACTTCATTTTAGGTCTTTCCGTATTTCCGTGTTGGGTATGTAGTAGGGGGCGTTAGTGATGGTGCGTAAGGTCTTCGACTGAAAGCGTTCCAGAATTTCGATATTGGAATGTGAGGCGGTACCCCACAACTGGATACCGTAGCTCCAAATTGGTTTCAGTATACTTTTGTAGATTAATAATTTATTACTCAGAGAGAGTTTGGAGTTGCGACCTAAGAGCCAGTAGTAACTCTTGAGTTTAAGATTCAGGTGTTTTCTCTTAGTCCATATATGAGTTTTCCAGGTCAGGCCTTTGTCTAAATGCATCCCAAGGTATTTCACACTGTCGGTACAGGGTAAAACTCGGCCGTCCATTATCACATCAGGGACGATTTCTCTACGTTTAGTGAACGTGATTTGTAGTGAGTTTTGAGAGTTGATTTTGAATCGCCATTTTTGGAACCAGTCGGTTACTGCGTCTAAGTTTTGCTGTAGATTACTAGCGGCTGTAATAGGGTCGGTGTGAGAGGAGGGAAGCGCTGTATCATCAGCGTAGGTTGCGATCAAATTGTTAGCATTCGTAGGGAGGTCTGCAGTGTATAGAACGTATAAGACCGGACCTAGGACACTACCTTGCGGAACGCCTGATGTGATGGGATGGAGAATTGATACTGCTTCTCCGAATTTCACTTGGAAATTTCTATCTTCGAGGTATGATTTTATAATTTGGTAGTAAGTGTAGGGTAACATCAGCTTTAGCTTAAAGAGTAGGCCTTCATGCCAGACCTTATCGAAGGCCTGGCTGATGTCAAGAAAGACGGCCGCACAATAGTTCTTGTTTTCGAATGCTTGGTTAATGTGTTCAACTACCCTGTGTACCTGTTGTATTGTGGAGTGGTGACTCCTAATACCAAACTGGTGATCAAGTATTAGGTTTTCGTCGTCCAGGATGGGGGTGAGCTCGTTCAGAAATAATTTTTCAAAAAGCTTTGAGAATAGCGGTAACAGACTAATAGGTCTGTATGAATTGGGCTCATTACTGGGCTTTCCAGGTTTGGGGATAAGTATTATTTGAGCAATTTTCCATTGTAACGGAAAGTTGCTTCATTATGTGACCAGTGATTAAGTCGTGTCCAGGAGACTTTTTGCAATTAGTCTTTCTATCAATCATTGTTTGAACTGCAGCCCTAGTGAAAGGTTTGATGGGAAACGTAAGTTGATTTGGGGCTTGTAGTAAGTTGTCTACTTCTGCGTCTGTGTGGGGGTCGTTAGAAAGTAGAGGTTGAAACACTTCTTGAAGGTGGGCTGCAAAAGTGTCTGCTTTATTTTTGTCAGTGCTGGCCCATGTTCCGTCCGGGTTACGAATTGGGGGAATATGATTTTTAGGTCTATTAAGTCTGCCTGTGGCCTTCCAAAGGGAGTAGTCGGTGTTTTCTGTTGCGGTTGGTCCTTCTAAGTACTCATTGAGGAATTCGTTTTTTGCTTGCTTAATAAGTTCTTTAAGGTTTCGAGCTGCTGTATTAAGTCTACGTTTGTCCTCTGGGAATCTTCTATGTTGCCAGATCCGTCGTAGTCGCCTTTTTTCAGCAATCTTTTTTTTTTATATCGATCGAGCAATTTTGGTGTGTGACTTGAGGTAGTAGTTGTGGAGTGGTTCTTGAGGCGGCCAGATGGATTGTTTCGGTAAGTATTTCTACCGCTTCTTCTATATCTTCTTCTGTTTTCAGTGGGATATTAGTTGTTAAATTTTCCTGTAGTACTTCTCTGAAATAGTGCCAGTCTGTTTTCTTATTTGTTAAGGATTGGGTTCTAGTTTTACTTAATAGTATTGTACTTATTTGTGCTATTATCGGGCTATGGTCCGAGGATAGGTCTAGGCACGATGAGATTTCTAGGTAACCTTGGGGTATGCCCTTGATCACATAAAAGTCGAGCAGGTCGGGGATCTTCGTTAGATCAGTCGGCCAGTAAGTGGGTTGATATGTGGAGAGATGGCTTAGTTGCTCGTTTTGCATGACAGTTAGTAGAATTCTTCCTCTTGGGTTGGCAATACGCGACCCCCAGGAGGGGAGAAACACTTAATAATGCAACAAGTTTATTAAATTACACAAACAATAAATGAACCATACTGTAGTAGAGTTTTTCTCGACATCAACCAGGCTTTTGACAAGGTCTGGCATTTCGTATTAATTTATAAAAGCAGGTGTAGTTTTCCACCAAATATAAATATTTAGTACTTTTTTCTTCCCCTTATATTTTTGTTATTTTTTGAATGATTAAATCTTTTTCTTGAAGACAAAGACCTTTTTTATATTTTAAATACCTCTTTATTTAGCGCTTTCTAATTCAAAACAAAATTGAACATTTTATGGACCGTGCTACTATGTTGTATACCTCAAATATGTATGTATTTTCGTCGAAAATAAAGTTAGTATTATTTATAATGTTATTAACGTCGTTTTACGGCAACTGCTGTTTGTTTTGATAACACTTTTGGAATGAAAATATATTCTGAAAGATTCACGATAATTAAAATACGTGTAATACATTAAAAAGATTGCATGCTGTCATACTTTTGTCGTACACTGTACTAACGTAAGTAGCAAGTTCTTATAGAAATACTTTTTTATACTTTCTAATTTTGAAATTAAAGTTAGAACAAATTTGAATATAACTTTTATAAATTAAGTTGAAGACCTTGTCCTTATCTTTATATTGTTATTACTTTTTATAAATGATACTCTACTGTTAGTAACATTTTCATAATTTTTTGAAAGCACTTTCAGTTGAAAATGATTAATTCTAAAATTGATCTATTGCTTGTCCATTTTTCTATGTAATTTTTCTACGCATATCAATTAATAACTAATAATAATATATATATATATATATATATATATATATATATATATATATATATATATATATATATATATATATATATATATATATATATATATATATAATAAGCTGTTTCTCATCGCAACTGCTACGATTTTACAATTCATAGTTAAAAATGTAATGCTTATGATAATTTACTAAACATTGTATTAACTCAATTAAAAATACACTACACAGTAGGAAAGAAAAGCTTGATTTACCTTTATGGCCAAAATCATTTATCAGGCGGATATACTTTAACCTGCAAAAAAACTAGGAGATTTTAGTTTATAAAAAATGAATATTTGAGAGCAGTTAGTACATAAACAGGGGTTATTTTTCATGACTTAAATCCACCCCCGTATCTTTTACATAATTTATCAAACCGCTGTAAGTCTCAGTTTAGTTCCGTGGTAATATACCGTAACAAACGGTGCGGGTAAATGCACCTTTCTTCCAAAATACTACCGAATAAATACTTAATGTGCTATTTTAAATATTTTTTCTTCAGTACATATATTTTATTATTATGCGTGACATGCAGATTATAAATTTAATTTAAAAATTTATTTTTGTGTCTGTTGAAACATTTGAAGAGTTTTCATAGACATAATGTATTAAGTAAGTCACGACAGATACTTATTTTTTCCTAATAAAATGATATACTGCAGATAGAGTATTTTAGATATTTCAAACAACAGGGTACATAACAATTCAATTAATTGTCGCTACATACGCCTAACAACACTTTTTGTTATTTTCTATGAATTATGTTTTGGTATACGGCGGGTTTCCGTGTTACACTGAACTTTCGCCAACAATAAAAGACTAACCGTCAATACAGATTTTATTGGCGGCTGGAAACATTCTGAAAAACCGGAACATAAAATTCTGGATTGCAAAAGCGTTATTCCTCTATGCGTTCACTCGGGAAGCGTAACGGCCGCATAAATCATTACGTAGAAATGGACCGGCTCAGATAAAATTGAAGAATTTCGGCAGTTTTTTAACAAGAAGTAAATATGGCTCTTAAGAGGTAAAAAATGGGTTTTTCTTTTCCGAACAAATCTTTTGGGCTATTACTCTTAAGGGCCAGAGGTATAAATAGAAACGACCAATCCTTCAAAAATGGATAGCAACTACACTGCATTTTAAACTCCAGTCTAAATTAATTTTACGTTACGTTTTCACATGTGATACAGCATGTAAATAAAACGTGCGTAATTAAAAGTTCAAAACTATAAACACTCGTTTGTTAAATTTATTGATTTATATAAAATGTTAATGCTCTATACATATATCAAACATTTTTATTATGTATGTGCACTATTGGCTTTAAGGTTAGTTTTAATTTTACATATATTAATATAAAATATCGTTGCATGTTTGCCATTTTTATGTCAACACAAATGAACCTACTACCCATCTTAAGATTACTTGAAGTGCAGTAGAAGCTGAACGATCGCAGAATATTAGTATAAAACTTTTAGTTAAATAGTTCATGTTGCATTGCCAAAACCATTACACATATTTAGGAATGCAACGTGGCATATAACGGTATTTAGTTGTTGACAAGTCCGTTTTATAATAACTCATTTTACATGCATTTCACAAATATCGAAAAATCTAGAAATTTTTGTATATCCGGTGTAACGGATCCATAGTGATATCCAATTACAGTATTGGTTACATGCAACATAGTCACATTAATCGAAATTTAATTTTTTTCTCTCATTTGGCCTTTAATAAGAAATATTTGTCAAAAGTGACGATCATAACAACATTTTCGGTTATTTTAAACTTGAAAATATTTGTTCATTCGAACGTGGTTGGTTCCAAGTATTGTTAATTCGCATAAAATATATCTATATTCACTGAATTACTAACTCAACTATGGCTTAAATGAAGGAAAGGTGTAGAATACTGCCATATTAGCTATTGAAACAAGAAGTTACATTTGTTGTTATTTCCACAAAAATTTACAAGCTGTTTACATTAACAACATTTAGTAAATAGATAACAATGAAATGTGACATGCAAAAGATATTTTCAATGAAAAAACCCTTTGCTATTAAATTTAATTAATATTTTTTAACACGTAAATATAATTATTGATTACAAAAAATGTTGAAATATAAATACAAAACACACAAGCACATAGCTAAACTAATTTAGCTGTAAGTCTAATGAATCAGATATTTTTAATCTTTGAGTGTTTGTTCTTTGTAATGAATTTGTTGCCAGCTTGTTGGAGTAACCTTGAAATCTGTCTAGATAATTTATGCTGCGTCTTTTTATTTCTTCTCTCATGGTCGGTACAAAAATATCTTGTTGAATTAGTCAGTTTGGACATACCAAGAAGCGTTGACGATTGCTCTTAAGATCTTATTTTGAAATCTTTGTAGTATTTCCAGATTCGAATTACTAACTGACCCCCATAACTGTACGCCGTACGTCCAAATAAGTTTAATTCTGCGTTTGTAGAGTAATAGTTTATTTTCTGTTGTTAGCCAAGAGTTCTTGGGGATTAACCAATATAATTGTCAAAATTTTATTCCTAATTGTAGCCTTTTCTTTTAGATGTGGCTTTTCCAGGTAAGTCGCCGGTCTAAAAGCATTCCAATGTATTTAGCTATCATGTTGGGGTTTGCAGTTTAATATGACTGGGGTAACGTAAATCTGACATGAATTGATTTACTTTTCTTACTTTTATGCGCCAGGTCTTCAGTAAGTCTTCTATCTTCTGTAAGGTTCTTTGAAGTATTTGAGAAGCTGAGTTTGGGTCGTCATGCGAAGATAACACTGCGGTATCGTTAACGTAAGTGCCTTATCGCAGGCAGCTCTACTGTATACAATAAGTATAAAAAGGGTCCTAGAATACTGCCCTGCGAAACTCTTGATTGTATTGGGTATGTCGGGGATAGTCGTTCTAATATTTGCCTTTAAAGAATCTTTCTTCAATGTATGATTTTAAGATTCTTTGGTAATCATGGAGTTATTTTTTTTTTTTTATTTTGTAAAGCAATCTTATATGCCACGGCTTATCGAACACTTGGCTAACGTCTAGACAGATCGCAGAGTAGTATTTTTTATGTTTCAGCTTACGATTAATTTTTGTGGTTATTCTGTTTGCAGTTCTACGGTAACGCGTCCTTCTAAAATTATACTGGTGATCTGGCATAAGGTTTTATCCTTGAGGATTTGTTTCAACCTGTTTGAAAATTAGTTTCTCTAGTACTTTGGCTATGACTGCAAGAATACTGATAGGACCTATATGATGTAGTTTCCTCTGATTTTTCCTAGTTTTGGTATTAGAATTAATTGCGCTAATTTAAATTTTTTAGGCAGCAATTTAGCTTCAGAATAGTATTAAATATATATGTTATATTTTTACACATTTTCTAGTAGCTCCTTCAGTGTTTTGGCAGTGGTTAAATTGTACCCGGGGACTTTAGTTGTGCACGCTTTTTTCTGTTTTAAAGGTATGTTTAGATAAACATTAGTATCAATTAGCTCTCTCTATATATTCCAATTAATGGCTCTATTATGAAGTGAAATAGGTTTTGGTGTTTTCAATATATAATTATGGGCGAATGATCCGAGAATAGACTGAAACATGATGTAGCGTTAATATTTCTTGTAGCTATTCCTTTTGTGATGCAGAAATCGTGCAGCTCAGGAATTTTGTTAAGATCTGATGGCCAGTTCTTCAATTGATAAGTAGTTTAAGTAATTTTCATTTATAGCTTTAATTAGTTCTTTACCTAGAAGCAAAGTTAATCTTGATTCCCATTGTTCATTTTTAGCGTTATAGTCTCAAATCGAGATGAAATGTGAATCCAACAGTACTAAAAAATTATTAAAATCTTTTTTTAATTTAGTGCTTTGATGAACAGTATGCTGTTGCAAACTTTATGTCTTTATTGACTTCTACAACTACAATAATTGCAGCTTGAAGCTGTTGATGATATTCGGGGCTTACATTATGCTTCATTGAGTTCTTCACTATCACTGCTGTGGTTGGTTTACGATATAAATAAAATATTTGCGTATTTTTATGTAAATGGGTAAAATGTGTTTCTGAGATTAGCATAATATTAGTGTCATTATTTGTTATAAATGTTTTAACTTCCTGGCTATGCTGCTCCAGACTATTGGAGCTACAGAATGCAATGTTTAAAAATTGAGCCATAATGATAATTTAAATATGACAATAGTGAGCAAGTTGAGCATAGTAACCATTATTGTTTTCATTTTGCTATTTGTCTATTGTTGATTTCATGTTTAAACTTGTTGACTGTCTACCTGTTGCAATTGTAAATCTTTTACGCTAATTTTTTGGGAATATGATATATCCAATTGAACTAATTTTGAACTTAGTTGTTTAGACTTTAGAGATGAAAATTTACATTTTTGGAGTTACCAAATTTTTAGCAGTTTTGACATTGTATGACTTCACACTTAACGCGTGGATGTTCGAAAGTAATTCTTGATTTTAACAGAAATTTTATATCATATATATCTTTATTGTTTTGGTTTTGTTCTAATTTTACAAAGAACATTGGTAATGGTGTTTTATTGACCCTATATCTGATATTGTATATGTTGGTTACTTTATGCCTATAATTGTTAATTTCTTTGAAAAGTTCTTCTAAGTCGACTGTGGAGTACATTTTGCATAACACCAGTCTGAAGTTTCCGAGTTGTTTGTGCTGGAAATAATAAAATTCCGTATGTTTATCCTTTTAAGATTTTGGTAACGCTTCTATAGTTCTTTACATAACTTAATTGAAATCTTGGGTTAAGTGTTACCCATTAACTTGATAAAGTATTTGTTTTTGATTTGGATATCTAGCATCTTTGTTAGCGGTTATAATTGTTGACGCCATAAACAAAAATAGTGGTTTAACTTCTTATTCTACGGTAGCGTGTCCTTTAAAATTAAACTGGTGATCTGGTATAAGGTTTTTATCTTCAAGAATTGGTTTCGTTGTTTTTAAAATTAGTTTCTTTAGTACTTTGGCTATGAATAAAAGAATACTGATAGACCTGTGTGATGTAGTTTTCTCCAGCTTCTTTCCTAGTTTTGGGATTAGAATTACGTGCGCTAATTCCCATTGTTTACTGTTTCCTTGGTTGTCTTTTTTTTCTGACAGTGCCTCGTACCTATTAGATGTTATGGGAACACTTAATTAGTTAACTTGTTCTGTTTAGTACGTAGTGAGTTTTTGTTTTCACAAATTTTAGGTTTGTTATTCTTGCTTTCCGTTCATCTGCATTAGAATGTTTCCATTCTGCTGGCTTGCGACTTGTCGGTATACTAATTGTGCTTGAGACAAAGTTTGTGGTATAGACAATTGCGATGGTTGCTGGTACTGCACAGGATTTGATTGTTGGTGCGTACAACAGTTATAGCCCTGGTCAACGCTCATTTGTAGAGCGGGTGAGTATTGTGACCCAAATTTGGCACGCCAGACATAGTGGCCCAATTTACTTGAATTTTGTTCACTTTAAAATTTTACTGTAATTTATAAACACTTGAACCGTTCTTTCTTATTTAACACCTAACTCTTTTAGTGGTTTACCCTCTGGACTGGCGGCAGAAGTGGTGGCATGAAAGGCGGTGAACCGCAGGCCAAACGAACTAGGCTACAGGGCCCCACCAACACACCGATAGGTCGCAGGTCTCCACTTGCAGAAACTGTCCAGTTTTTATAACGCGGACGTCATTTGCAACACAGAAACAAAACAATGATCCAATAAGTAACATATTCGTTTCGTTTGAAGGCACAAACCGAACTCTGTGTAACATCTAAAGTATATATTTTAATATAAAAAATTGATATAGGAGTTAAACACGTTAGATACAAAAAATTTTAATGTATTTTGTACTTCTAAAAACTGCTTATTAAAAAATAATTCTACAATCATAACTAGACTAAAAGGAACATAAACTCCACAAAAATCAGTTTTTGGTGATGGAAATACTAGCCAACGGTATATAGACTGTTTTGTTACATCTAACGTAATAATGCTTATTTATTTCTCACATACCCTTTTAATCTATACTTGTTCCGTTTCCGGAATTTGTTAGTGAAAACTTCATGCTATAGCACGATAATGCACGATGCCACAACGTGCAAGTGACCACTACTTACCTGGCTGACATCGGTAAACTGAAAATGAACTGAGCATGTTTAGGATGAGCTTAAGCGAAGAGTCTAGACCAGAAATCTTGCTCCAAAGAGCGTGATGAAACTGAGAGCGGTGTTGATTGAAGAGTGGAAAGCAATCTCTCAAGACAACATAAAAAAATCATCCGATCCATGCGTAATCATTTGGAAATTGCAATTAGAAGTAGAGGTGGCAACACCACATATTAAAAAAATCATTAAATTAGATTCATCTAAGGATTTCATTTTTTGTCCTTTCATAAACACCTTTTTCTTTTTAACTCTTTTGTGTTGTATGTATTCTTAGGTATATAACTTTGTCAGAACAGGTCCCATTCTAATCAAATTGGTATTATTTTAAGCTTTCAAATAGTATACTGAACTTTACATTCAAAACTCGAGCATGTTGCTGAATCGATTGTTTTGCTCTCAACTGTATTAATAAAATCGACATCTTACAATGATTAACGCATAAGGTAAGTAAGCAAAAACCTAGAGCCTCGAAATTTGGGAGAGACGCAAAAGTTTGAATTGAGTAAATAAAAAAGTGAGTTCGATCAGAAAAACTATAACTAGATCATGACTATTATACTTTGAAATCGTACATTCATCGACGTATAATGAATTTTTAAAAACATTTATATGGTAACAAAATATAACGAGAACGGTGTAATACCCTAAAGGAAACTTTCTACAGCGCTGCGATGAAATTAGGATAAAAACTTTTAAAAAGAACGAGTGCTTTATTACCCACTCTCAAACGAAAATTTTCTATCGGTGATATAATACGTGCCTAAGCCAGAATTTGTCATCAGCGTGCGATGAACAATTGTGCAAGCAGCACTCATAATTTTTTTTATATATATAATTAAGATGTTGATTAATGTCTCCGTAATGATCAGCGTCAAAAATGCTGTCGAATGATATGCTGCATAACATATGTGAGTATAATGAATTTTTGAAATCGTAACGGTCACTTCCGGTTTCCGTTAACCGATTTAGCTGAAAATCAATCCCACGAAAGGTACTCACCTAAGATCTGTGTATGCTAAGTTTGAGGTGAATCCGTTGAATAGAAGGGAAATTATAGTGTCTCCAGACACACAGACAGACAGACAGGATGATAATCTCATTAACTTTCTATAAGCTCCGCTGTAGAAAGTTAGTAAATCACAAAGTAATTAGCCAACAACTGCTAAACATAATCGATTACCATCGCAGCCAATGTTAGCGGCGCCTTTAAGTTCAAATTTCAGAACCTTTCGATTTGTTCTAGAACCGTACGTTTGAATATAAGGTAGAGCAGATAGGCATTCGCGACACTTAAATAGAAAAAGTCATGCAGGGAGCAACAGTGGGTCAAAAAATATATAAAATGGTGTTGTTACAGTAATTAGTAATAAAATTTAATTTTGAATTAAATCATCGTTCAGTTTGTATATTTTGATGTACAGTACGCTATTAATACTAATTTCCTAAGTTTAATAAAACGTTAAAATGATATTAATGTGATTAGTTAGATTAAGTAACAGAAGATTGTTTTTCATAATAATAAATATTATATTGTTTAATTTGCAAACGATATTAATAAAATACTCATAATAAATGACTTACTTTTTTACTTTATTTGTAAAAGCCTGTCTATACTAGACTATAGAATATATCTAAAAAATTTACAATAAAATGCTACCAATTGATAATAATTTTATTTTTATAATAATGAATTTTGTTAATATCAAAAGCTATCTTTATGTAGCAGTTTGTAATTTATGCAAGAAAAGCGGTTATTGGCTGTGTTCCTCAATTATTTATAATTATATTCATTTATGCAAATTATGTGTTCAAAGCTTTTGTTTCGCAGCTGTTATGCAGGGCTTCTTGTGTTGGCTTTAGGTCCTGTCCAGCCATAAAACCTTCGACGGTTTTAAGAAAACCCATAGGCCGCGTTCATTTTTCAGAGTGGACACTACTCGAATGCCGCATTGCCGGCGCTCGAAAAGCTTTCCCCCATTGAGGACAGCGTTGTGGCTAAAAATGATTTTCGCCGACAGCATCGTGCATTTATCCGGCGCTATGGATTTCCAAAAGCTCAGCGCGAAAGACCGCATTCATTACCCGGCAATTCGAGTTCACGTCCGAATTTCCTACAAGGCACTAGGCACTAAGGAATTCTCGCTTCATTTTGGTGCGGAAGGGCGTTATTTACGAAGTGACAGATACTGAGATTCCAAATTTGTCTTGCGTCTTTCCGTTCCTGGAACTGCTTAAAGTCTCTGGAGCTGTTTATTCACGTGTAGGTTTCTATCCAACGGGATCAAAACTCTCTCAATCCAAACAAAACCAAAATTTTATTTAGAAATATAGGCTTGCGGAACAAAGAAGCGTTCTAATTAAATTAGATACTTATGAACTTGCACTTAAGTCATAATATAAATGCATGTATATATTTATTTATTGTTACAACTATGCAAAAAGAAAAAATAGTGTTTTAATTGAAACTCAATACAAAAACAAGTGTAAACATATCTACATATTCTGTTCCAATATAATAACTTTTAACGTAACGCGTTTAAATAGAATAAAATTCTTTTCTAAATTATTCAGTACTGATGGTCTAAGGCTAAAAGTACTTTTATTTTATCTCGTTTAAACTACCATGAGCTTTGAAATAGAGATCTTCAATCAATCTGAATTACTATAGACAAAAGTTTACGATCCTTTTATTTTTCTTAGCTGAATGTCGTCTTTCATTGCGTGCTTCTGAAAAGTAGTGTATTTATATTACAAACTCACTATTAAAGTTAGTAAGAGTTGTTGGATAATGGCTTTTTAATTTGCAGGTCTACAAATTTTTATTTATTAGTTAATGATGATATCAACATACACCTTTACGTAATTTTGAGATTACTGATGGATTTGGTTTTAAATGTAATTGGAAGTAAAGCATGCTTTATTGAACTTCATTTTATTTGCTATAAAAGTTAAAGCCAGATAAATTCAATCAATCAGAATTACTCTAGAAACAGTCTTACAGTCATTTTATTTTATTTATCTAACAAAATTTGTTTTGTATATTATGCACAAAAAGCAATAAGCGATGCATAACTTATAGAAGAGACTCTATCATTATATCTAGTCTTACCGTATATATTATAATAAATTTTGAAGTGAAAAATTTTTTTTTATATATTTTAATTTTTTCTCTGTGAGTTAGTTGTACTTGAAAAACTATTTTTTCATAACAACTGCATACAATTTCTGGGTTTATGATTATACACCAATAAAAAATCTATCACTGATTCTTTCATAGAGATCTGTAAATTTCGTTCATCTACAAGACATTTTTAGTAACTAATTTAAATAGAAACTACTAGAAATCCATTAATCTGTAAAAATATAGTTTGGTATATTTACTTTCTTGGTGATCTTTGTCTTATGGGCTGATAATAATTTTGCTAAAAGTTATAATATTTATTAAAAAACACAGTGCTACTTGAGAGTATAACTGTAAATGAAACATACCTGGTGTAGATAATAGAGATTTTAAGCTTTTCATAAAAACGGGATTTAGTGGCGCCGAGTCGTAGAAAGCCTTTCCTTTCCATTACACCTTAACAAAAACAAAGTGATAACTTTAATTATTTATGTACTATAAAGTACTACAAAATACATTACACACTTAACACTAAAGAAGCCGTTTAATTTTATGGTCTTTGGGAACTTTATATGCAGAATGAATAATCTATATTGTTGTTCAAGATATTATAACCTATAAAAAGTTAAGTGGCTTAACAGACATCCACCATTTTTTTAACAAGATTCTGCAGAATACGAGGATTGGCTAGTAATTGTTAGCCCCATTCTCAATAAATCTGTTAGTAGACTAGAAAACAATGGTTCAGAGTAGACAAGGTACCCAAAAATAGTATATACAACATTAAACACATATATTATTAATTTTTTAAATGATTTTTAAGCCCACCAAGACCTACGCTAAACCAGGTTGAAAAGTAGAATTTCATAAAAAGAGGTTTAGCTAACCTGACTGAACGCACCCTATAAGGTCGCTACCTAGAGGTTACAGGAAAAAATAAGATTAAAGGTTCTGATGGTAAAAGGTAATGAATAAATTCCAAAACAAGAAAAAGCGGAAAATCTTTATTGATAGGGAAATAAGAACCAGTCCTTAGCTAAGGAAAAACACCTGGAAATCCCTCTGGTCCTGCAAGTTGGAGTTGGCGCAATTTATGCTTGTAATCCACTTACCCATAAAAATACCGTAACATGCAAAAAATAAATTTGAATAAAATAACGCAACAAGAATGCAATGGAAAAGAACAAGAATATGGCACTTAAAACGTAAAAGGTATTACAACAGGGATTACTTATATAGTGCGTTAAATAAAGAAATCGAATATCGATATGATAGCTTTAACCGAAACATAAAAGAAATATTGAGGTAACAAAGAAATACACCACTTTATACTTCTCTATAGTAAAATGATAAAGAAGAAATACGGAAAAAGAAGTGTAGCATTACTATTTAGGAATTACAGAGAATTAGAAGCATTACATAAACATACGTTTATGCAACTTATCGCGCAATCGACAAAACTGTGGAAAGAACAGACGACAAAAGAGTTAAAAAATCTATATGGTCGACTAAAGAATAGAAAAAAATTAAAGGAGAAAAAAGGCATTCCTAAAATGGTGGAATACACATGTAGACATTGAGAAAACAGCCAAAGAAAAAATTATTAATGGAAGAAAAATAAAAAATGTGGAACACAAATGCAGGGAAATTGAAACATATATTGGAACCAAAGAAGTACAGAAGCATGAATATTTTTTAATAGAGTTAAAATAGACATAAGTAAAGCCAAGAATATCCGTTGAATGGCAAATCGATTAGCTTAATCCAATACATAAAAAAGACGACAGAAAAAATGCAACAACTACAGAGAAACCAGAGTAACATCTAAATTTAGTCGTTTATGTGGTAAAATAATAAGGAAAAAACAAAATGTTTTTTGCGCTGCCCGATCCTGCTTAGATAATTTATCCTATTTGAAATAAATGATAGAAAGAAAAGTCAATAGTGAAAGAGAAGAAGAAAGCCCTAAAAAGCCTTAGAGTCAACAAATGTAAATAATGTAATAATTAAAACCATTTAAGAACTTTATGGGAACACTACAATTAAAACTAAAATAAGCAAGGAAGTAACAATATGATTTAGGATTTATAGGAAGAAACAAACTCAAAGAAATATGCTAACTGCATTGTATTAAATATACATGGATTATAAAACAAGAAAATGTGCAAGGATGGACATATAACTAATTAATCAAATTTTGTGCATTCTTTAATTATTTGATAAAAAGATTTTATTAGCACAAGATAAAGAAGATTTAGAATGTATAACTTGGAATATAAAAAGCTAGTTTTAGGAAGCGAATCCAACTATTAACTTGAGTAAAACAAAGAATTTCAATACAGGAGAAATGTCAAACAATTGTAAATTAAACAATGATGAAATGGTAACAACATGTAAGAGTTATAAATATTTAGCTATAAAAATAGGCAAAATTGGCAAAACAACAAAGAGTTTAGAGGCAGAATAGTGCAAAAAAGAAAGCAACAAAAAGGTTGAACGAGAGATGGTGGCTTAATAATATAAGTTCTGAAAAAATACATAATATTAAAAATACAATAAAAATATATAACATTATGTGGCGCAGAAATGTCGAAACACACCGAGGTTTAATCTTAGAAAATAACATGTCTACAAACATTAAGGAACAGTTAAATAATGTGGTGGTTTAAAACATACAATCGTCTAAAAACTAGAAAAACGGCAACTTATCTGGTACGAGTGCGTTATGAGAATGGGGAAAAAGGGGCTACTAAAGGCAACTTGGAAATGAAAACCCCTAATAAACTAATACGCTAAAAACCCCGAATAACTAAGACAATCAACACTAGAAATTTACAAGAGCAATGTTGAAACCGAACAAGATGAAAGGAGAGTTTGGAAATCGAATAACGTCAACAGACATTATAAAGTCAATTTACCAGGTGCAGAATACTATCTGCACTCTCTATTTATTAGTTCTCAAATTGAAAACATATAAGTCATTTAAATCACTAACGAATTACTTAGTAATAATCATACTTAAGCAACCCAAGTCAAAAATTGTTTCATATTATAATGCCCCTTCTCTTTCCAATCTTAGAGATATTTATAATCTTAGGCATAACTATTATTATTTTCATAAAATGCCCTTAATTAGCTCCTTATATAATTGTAGAGCCTTTTACTTTTGGTGTTTTGATGTATTGTGTTTTTTGTTCTCGTGTGGGAATTTGAAAACTTTTGACGTTTTCTTCAAAGCTGCAACAGATATCTTCAGAAAGAAATGATTTAAAAATTAAGTTATTATCCCGTGAACTTTTGCCTTTATACTCGTACGCGTATGGTGAGGATGGTAATCTACTTGCCGGTAGAGAAAGATAAACCCACAATTATACTGTCACAGGAGGACTACACAAAGAAGATGGCCAAACTACTCATTTCAAACACTTTCAATTTGTTTAAATGTAATCCTACAGCACGAATACTATGTGATATAAGTCAATTGATCAAAAGTTCTTTTCTGGATAACTCCATTGAGAAAAGAATAATATATAAGGCTCTTCAATATCCACAAGGATGGTGTACCACTACGACCCATTGTCAGTGCCGGTAACCATATCTAAAAACCTACAAAATAGTTGTCGTTGTTCACACATTGGACTCACCAGCAGTTACATTAGTCTCCTCACAGTTTGTCAGCTTCCTTTATGACACTCAGCTACAGGAGAAAAATCTAATGATTAGTTTAGATTTAACACACCTGTATTATCACCAAATACTAGATAGAGAAACTTAAAGAGATGCCTATTAATAATATCACAATTAAAACCCACGATATACGTCAATCACATGTATACAGCTTACCATGGAACTGGAATTAAACAATAAGAGTGCTTTTCTAACCATACAGGTGTCGAGATCAGAAAATAAATATTTAAAACACACCGTACACATAAAACACGTACCCATTAATACAGACTGATACCTTCACAGTAGTCAAATCACCATTGAAGTGGAAAAAGAATAGAATATTGGTAAATAGGACACGGCGAATATATCAAGCTTAGTCTTTAGATAAGGAACTAAAACAAGCCTTGCAACGAAATGGCTACTCAAGGACAGAGATAAAAAGAGCAATAAACCCTAACATACGTGTATGCAAAACAGAACTAAAACCAGCTTTTTACTTCATAAGTAAAATTCTGAATAAATACAAGGTAGAACTCACCTACACTATTACTACTAAAATAGGAGATTAGCTTTGACACAATAGACCTACGGTATACACCAGGAATATACTGTATAACATTGGTGTGAGCAGGTCTATATTGGGAGTACGGGACATACAATTACCATCAAAATACAAGAGCACCAACTAGATCTACGCCTCGATCAAACCTGAAAGTTAGTGGTCGCTGAACATGCCTTGAGTAGTCCTGGCTATGAGATGAAATTCTGATAAACATAAGTTTTGTCTAATTGGTAGGAAAAAAAAAAACAAACAAAAAATACTTAGTTACAAGAACAGTGAAAGATTACGAGGAATACAAAGAAAAAATAAAAAGAAGTTAAAATAGCTATTAAAGAGGCTAAGAAGAAATCGTGAAAAAAATTTTAATGTAAAATGACATAAAACTATAAAGAGAATCAAAAACAGTTCTATAGTATATAAAACGACTTGAAAAGAAAAAACAGTATAATATGCTTAATATTGAAGATAAGTAACGTAATATATTAACCAAAGAAGATAAAATAATAGACAGATGGAGAGAGTTTCTTGAAGAACACACGGGCATAAAAAACAAGAGGAAGGAGAAGAAAAACAATACAAAAATTAAGAAACAAATGTAGAAGTTATAAGATAATAAGAAATAGAAGAGGTAATAAAAATAATAAAATAAAAAGACAAAACACGTTGAAGGAATAAACAAACTAACATGAATAATAAATAATGTACTATATTAAAAAATTTAAGAATACCCAAGTATTGGAAAACGGGTATCATATTAACCATATGTATATAAGAAATAACGCTGTCAAGTGTCCGTGGGAAACTATTTGCAAAAATAATAGAAAAAATAAAAAGAACTATAATTAATGCAACACTGGAAGACACACAATGCGGATTTAAGAAAATAGAATTACTCAAGATCTGATATTCATAATTGGTCAAGTAAGTGACAAATTAATCAATAAAAATAGAAAAATGCACATATGCTTTAACGACCATCGAATACAAAGATAAGATATATGAAAAGTGCTACAGAAAAGAGTAGTAAATAAAAATATAGAAGTAATAAAAGGCATGTATAAAGAAAATACGAACATAGTAAGAACAAATAACGAAAAATATAAGGAATTTCAAACTACAGAAGGAGTTAAATAGGGGTGTGTATTAAGTTCACTTTTATTTTCATTTGTAGTAGATGAGGCATTAAAGAAGGCCAAGGAAAAGATTAAAAAATAATATCAGTGAGATACTGGCAAAATGAGACAAACACAATTGACAGAATTGACGTTTGCCGATGACATGGCCTAGATAGCAGAGATGAAATATAATATGCAACGCAACCTTAAAAAAACATAAAAATCAACAGTGAAAGAACAAAAACGAAGATAATTTCTAATACAAAGTAACCCCATGAAATAAGATTGGGCGGAAAACAAATTAAGTAAGTGGTACACTTCATATATTTAAGAGCAATAAAAGAAGAAAATGAGAAGTTGGACAAAAAAATAAGTAAAAGACTAGGAAAAACAAAAAATATATTTGAAACAATTAAACCAACTTTCATGGAAAAAAGGTAAAAACCGAATTTGTAAAGAAAGTGGTTAAGCCAACAACCATATACAGTAGTGGGACATGGACATTAATAGAAAGATAAAAAAAGAATTAAATCAATCAAAATGCGATTTCTGAAAAAATAGAAAACAAACACAGAAGGGACAAAATTGAAAATGAAACGTTTAGGCAAAATCTTCAAATAGATCCAATTAATGAAAAGATAATAAAAGGATATGTGTCGAACGTCCGACGAAAAACACTAAAAAAGTGTTTGAAACGCGAATACCGAAAAAAAAATAAAAAAAGACGACCAAGAACAAAATGGAACGACTGAAATAGAGAAGCAGAGAAAAGGGGAATAAAATGGGATGAAATACGAAACCTAACGCAAATAGAAAACGGCGGAGACAGCAATACAGGACTCAACTCCACCAGTCTTACATCTAAAAGTAGAAAGAACTAAGTAAGTAAAGGATAGCCGATCGAACTATAACAAAATGTATGTTTCATTGAAAAATTAATTTTAACCTTATTTTTACATTACCTTGAACTCGTTTTTGCGCAGGAAAGCAAACCTACTTCTTCATAATGTTCAGATTTAGCAAATTTTGAATTTGTTTACATTTTTTTAGTTAACTAAAGAAGATACAAATAATTAAGAATTTTTTGTTCAGATTGGACTATTTTTGCGATAGTGAGAATGTACACAAAATAGTCGTTTAAAAATAGAACACTACAAGCTGTCATATATGTCACAGATTAACAACTGCAAATTGATGAAAACATGAAGATTAAGCATCCAAAAAACCTATATTAAATTAAAATTCATTTAACAAATTCTGACTAATCTGTGTTTTGCGACACTGCACTGCTTAGTTACTTAAATTTGAATCTGAAATCTAAAGGTGTGAATTTTTTTAGGCGCGATTGAACTTCGTCGTCACTTTTGATTAAGCACTCCACTAGTGTATTTGGATGACCACTAATACTGTCTAGATAACGCACACTGAAGCGCTGTATTTCTTTATTAACTGAAGCCATTTCAAAATCGCGTCTTATTATTTCATTGGGGACATACGACGGGGCGTTTACAATCATTCTGAGTACTTTGGATTGAAATCTTCTAAGAATTTTGATAGTGCATGTCTCGGCAGTACTTCAGAGTTGCATTCCATATGTCCATATGGGCTTGATCATGGTTTTGTACAGAAGCAACTTATTTTCCAAGGATAGCTAGAATTGTCGCCCTAATAGACAGTGTATCTTTTGTAATTTTAGACTCATTTGTTTGCGTTTTTCCATATATGCGTTCTCAAGTCAGCTATTTATCTACTTGGGTATCGAGATATATGTCACAATCAGTTTGCGGAATCTGTTGGTAGTTTAGCGTCATTGGTAGACAGGTGCCTCTCCTTAGCGTGAACGTTACATGGACTAACTTGCTTTCATTTGAGGAGACGCGCCACTTAGTGCACCAATTCTGTATTTTGTCTAGGTGGTCTTGCAACTGTTAGGATTCTATGTTCGGATCGGCGACTAGAGAATGGCCGTGTTGTTGGCGAAAGTAACGACTATGGTTCTAGGTGCTGTGGGGAGATCCGCTGTGAATAGCAAGCAGATAATTGGGCCCAACACACTACTTTGAGGTACACCCGAGTTAATGGGGTATAGAGATGTTAACTTGCTGCCATGTCTAACAAAAAGGGTCTATTGGCTAAGTATGACTTCAACAGTTCGAAATAATCTTCTTCTTTTCGTCTTTAATCAGCTTTATTCCGTCCATCATTGGACATAAGCACCCCCTATCCTTTTCCATTCTTCTCTCTCCTGCGTTATTTGAATACATTTTGGTCCAGTTATTTTCTTTATATCATCAATCCACCTTTGCTGAGGACGTCCTCTATATCTTTTCCCCTTCCAGGGTCTCCATTGTATCAGTTTCTTTGTTCATCTATCTTCTTTCATCCTAGCAACGTGTTCAACACATAGCCACTTCTTTTGTGTTATTGTTATTCCTACATCTTCTACTTTAGTTTTCTCTCTAATCCATGTATTATTTTTTCTGTCCCTGAGTGTTATTCCCAATATACTTCTCTCCATATTTTTTTGTGTTATTAACATTTTAATCATAATCTTTTTTGTTAATACCCATGTTTCGGTACCATATGACAAGACTGGGAGAATGCATTGGTTAAAGACTCTTGCCTTCTGATAGTTTGCGAATTTACCTTTGAATATATAACTTAGTTTACCGAAAGCACTCCACCCTTGTTTAATTTTTCTATTCAACTCTGCCATTTGATTTGCCTTTCCCATTTTGATCTTATGTCCTAGGTATATTACTTCTGATACTTTCTCTATTTCCCTACCGTTTATTTCTATTTTTTGTCTCTCATTTTCCTCTTCTTCTCTCATCACTATTTTTGTTTTATTAATATTTATTCTTAAGCCTACTTTGTTTGATTTTTCATTTAGTTCATACATCTCTTGTAACTCTTCGATAGTTTTTGCTGTTATCACCACGTCGTCTGCATACCGTAAATTATTAAGTCATTCTCCATTCACTTTAATTTTTTTTCCCAATTGAGTTTCTTGAAAACATCTTCTAGATCAGCTATAAAAAGTTTGGGCGATATGTTATCTCCTTGGCTGATTCCTCTCTCTACTTTTATAGGCTTTGTGCATTGGTCTTGTAATCTAATTGTTACAGTTGCATTCTTATATATGTTTTTTATCAGTGTGCTATATCTAGAATCTATTCTGTAGTGATTAAGTGCCTCTATTATCGCTAAGTGTTCTAAACTATCAAACGCTTTTTCAAAGACTATAAATCCCATATATATCGGTAAGTTATACTCTGTAGACTCTTCCATCAAAATTCTGAGTGTCTGTAGATGAACCAGTGTACTATAACCTTTTCTGAATCCGGCTTGTTCTGGCGTTTGATAGAAATCAAATTTATTGGTCAGCCGATTTGTTATGATTTTTGAGAATAATTTGTACAGTTGAGAGAGTAAACTTATCGGTCTATAATTGGTCAATTTACTTATATCTCCTTTTTTATATATTAGGATTATCATTGCGTTCCTCCATTTTATTGGTATTGTGCCTTCCTCTAGGCATTTGTTAAATATTTCTTTTATGTGCTGTAATAACTCATCACCTCCTTCCTTTATGAATTCTGCCATTACCTTGTCCTCTCCGGCAGCTCTTTTATTTTTCATTCCATTTAGTGCATTTTTTATCTTTTCTATTGTAATTTTTGGTATTTCTTCGGAGTTTATGTTTAATAATTTTCGTATTCTATGGTTTTCTATTTTTATTTCTTCTTCTGTTGCATATAATGATTTACAAAATTCTTCTGATATTTCTATTATTTTGTTTTTATTGTTATGCGTTTTGCCGCTTTCGTTTTTCAATATTGCTATACCTTTTTTACCTTTCATAAGATTTCTTCTCATTACTTTAAGGTTTCCATTATTTTCAGTTGTATTTCTTATTATATCTTCCTTTTACTTTTTAATATCTTGTTTTAAATTTGTATCAATTTCTCTATTTAGGTTTCTATATTCTTGTGTACTCCTTTTGTCTTGTGATGCTAATTGCCTTCTTATTGCCATTAAATATTTAGTTCTTTTACTAACTTTGTTGGATGTTGTCTTCATCATGGTTCTTGCTATCCTATTTGCTGTTTCTATTAATCCTTTCGTCACTGTGTCGTTAAGGTTGTTCAGATTATTTTTCGTTTCGTGACTTAAGTTTTGTGAGAAATATTTCTTAAGTTCTTGCTGGTACTTTTGCCTTTTTTGCTTTAATCTGCTTGTATCTATTTTTTTGCGTTACAATTAAATATTAACTTTTGTCTTTCCTTTTCTGTATTTATAACTATTCTACTTCTAACTAGTCTGTGATCGCTATTTGTGGTGAATTTGTTCAAAACTGTTACATTCTCTACTACATATTTTTTATTTGTTATTATATAGCCTATTTCGTTTCTAGTACTCGCATCCGGACTTATCCAAGTCCAACGTCTACTCGGATGTTTATAATAAAACGTATTCATTGAGTATAATTTATGTTTCTTAAGAAAGTTCAGCAACATTTCTCCTCTTTCATTTCGATTACCTAGGCCATAAGGTCCAACATTAATTTCATATTTTTCTTTTTCAGTGCCCAACTTCGCGTTAAAGTCTCCAATTACTAATTTAAAATGACTGTTTTCTTTTTCTATACTTCTGCTAATGTCGTCATAAAATTGTTCTACTTCCTCATCAAAGTGGTCAGATGTTGGTGCATAAGCTTACCATATCTGCAAGACGTACCTCTGCGTCAACTGCATTTTTATATAAGCAATTCTTTGTCACGCTTTCATATTCTATATTCTTGCCTTTTATATTTCTATTTATTATAAAACCAACGCCTCCAGTACGTTCGTCGTCTTCTCCTCAATAATACAGTGTATTACCTGATTCTAGTTTCACAGTTTCTTCTCCTCTTCTTCTGATCTCAGTCAGTCCCACTATATCTCATCGGATTTTTCCTAGCTCTAGTTTTAATTCTTCTAGCTTATTATCTGATAACAGCGATCTAACATTATAAGTAGCGACGTTCATCATCTTCTTCTGGCAGCCTGCCGTAGCTCGGGGATTCTTCGCACCCTCTGCTTGACGTCTGCTCTGACCGCTGCTTTGGCCAGGGATCACCAAGCTGCCGAGAACTGAGGGACCTTTCGCATCAGCTCTATTCATTTAAACGGGGGTTAAAGTCCTATAAAACCACCACTTGCGTTTTGGTAATTAGATGGTAGTCTAACTAACTAAGACTTTTCCCGCTGCTGTTGTCCTATATTATAGGATCTTCCACCACCGGTGATATACGAGCGCATCCCATCTTGACCCGCTCCATACTACATTAACCTTTTCTAACCTTAACTTGCCGAACGCTTAATGCAATTTCACCAAGAGAGCCATTAAATTCAATTGTGAAAGTTGCCTCTGATGGTTCCCCTCACTTAGTTTTGCCTGTGTGTCGACACAGTTACCGGGGTGTAGCCGCCATACTTTCTTGTACAGCTTCTGGGAGCCATAAGTGAGAGTTAGGTGTCATCTGAGAACCAATAGTCCAGAACGACTTTCAGCAAGTCCGACAGTTCCGGATATAGAGGTGCTATCCCTAAATGACACCCTACACCCCTCAAAATAATCGGTAGATAGGATTTTCTGGATTTTGCAAAGCAGACTTTCAAACTAGATTTTGTCAAAGGTATGTGTGACATCCAGAAATACAATTGTGCAGTATTTACGTTTCTCAAAAGTCTTTCATGATTTTATCTACAACTCTATAAACTTTGCCTGGTTTTTCCGGAAACCAAATTGACGATCAGGTATCAAATGATTTTCTAAAATAATTAGGTATAACCTCTGTAGAAGCCGTTTTTTAAATACTTTTGACATAGTTGGCAGCGGACTAATTAGCCCGTAGGAGGCTGGTTGATCAGTAGGTTTGCCTGACTTTGGTTTTAGAATTATTACTGCTATTTTCCATGATTCAGAAATGTGTCGAAGTCGTGAAACTCTAAGAGGTTAGTTATAAACTGATATCTTTTACCTGATAAGCTTTACATTTTTTAAATAAAAAGCTCATTTGATATGGCATTTCTAGTAGGTTGCGGGTCTCATTCTTAATGTTTAGATTGACCAGGAATGGTTTGAAAACGCCCATTAAATGATCAGAGAACGTTAAGGCCTTTTCCTTATCGCTTTTGACCTATGTGTTGTTAGTATGGAGGATTGGTGCTTTATGCTGCTAAAGTTGCTTTAGCCATAGCGAGTATTCATTTGCTTCTAATGCAGAGAGTTGTTTTAAGTAGTTTTGCATATTTTGATTTTTAATATTAGATAGCAAGTTTTTGAGCTCAGTAGTTATCTGCAAAATTATTTGTAATTTCTGCTTCTCTGTAATTTTGTGTTCAACTATAACTGGGTAGTTTACCGGACTGATGTTTTGAATGTATTCTGGAGTGGCCTGATGAGCCGGTTCCTGAATAACTTGATTGAAGTGTTGTACTGCTTTATTAGTTCCTGGAAGCGTCATACGATTTATAAGCGAATATGCTGATTCAAAGTAATATTTTTAAAAAAAATATTTTTAGTTCAAAGTGATGGTTTTAAAATGATTTATTTTGTGAATTTTTAATAAAAAACTTACAAAAGACATGTTTCCTTCGTGCGGTAGACTAGACTATCCTCTTAATGACAAAGACATGAAATGATAAAAAATTGATGTTTTCTGCAAAATATGTTAAATTATATTTTTAGTTTCAGTATAATTTTTTTGTAAATACTATTTAACACCTGTTACTTTCTAAGTGACAAAAGCATGCGTATAACTCAATTTTTTAGCATCAAAACCAAGCAAGTGCAAAGGCGTCCGCTTGTTAAGTTGTAATAAAATGTACTTACGAGCGATGTAGATGAACTCACATTTTCAATTTTAGATAGTACAAAGCCAACTTAATATTTAAGGAGAAAGACACGAGTATGGAAGCTAGGGTCTCATTTTTATTTCTCATAAAGTGAGAATAAGGATCTAATTTACATTTTAATGCGCAGTACTGGCAGCAATCCAACGCCTTCTGTTCCGAAGGCATTCTCACATGCAACTCATTTTATTTACAAGTCACTTCCGTGAATAGAAAAACTCTGGGCACTTCTATAACTTTTGTAGCGTTAATTAAAATGCGTCCTGCTAATTATTAGCAATAACGTTGTTAACATAATTTCTTATCTACCTTAAAAAAATATATTGTTTTTCGAGTGTTATGGCTATTCAATTGGCTGTAATGATTTACAAAATTTAGAAAGTTTTACACACACACACACACACAGTATTAGCATAAAACGTAATTTTTAAAAGATTGTTCTACATGCTAATATCATATAACATGAAGTTAATTACATGTTATTAAAAACATGTATTCAAAAAATAATACCCATTACATTGTATACTCGCTAACACATAAGCGTTATTAAACATTTTAGGTTTTTACGAAAACATTATTTAATTACTACATTGTGTTGACTGAAAAGTTAATAAACAATGTCCTGCTTTTTAACCAAAAATTATAAATCTTAACTTTAATTTTAACAAAATTTGGATTATTTATGACACATGAAAATAATGCTGTTGCGTATAATATCCCTCTGAAAATAAAAAAGCAAAAGACACAAAAGATAAGAATAATGATGTAAGCTTTAGAATTTTGCTAACCAGTCGCAGTAAAACAATTTTTTTGGGGGATTTTTACAAAATGCTTGCAATATTATTATTTTACATATGTAAACATCACAATTTCCTAGCAGTTACTGTGATCATTTGGAAATAAACTCGGTCTGTTTCAATAGAAATTATGGAGGTACGTTAGACAAAATATACTGATTACAATTCTCCGATCAACTCAAAAATTTATAGCTTGGTGTGACAAATTTTCGTTTAGTCTATTCTTGTAAGCTGTTTATCGCGAATGTCCCGAAAAAGAAGCATTAGGGGCAAAATAAAGATAGAGAATTATCTGCACAGAAATTAAGTTTTTAATATTATTTTAAAGGTAACAGACATAATAAGCCAATAATTATTTTCTGTATGATTAGGTGCTAGTCTGAGTTTATTCTATAATACTTTAAATTTGTGTCAAGTTATATGCGCGTTAACAATTTGAATGTGGAAATTTTCTCGGCTTCTTTACGTATTTATTAGCTAACCATCACTAAAGCATGATATTTGTGTAGTTCTCACTACTGCTGTTATTTCTACATTATGGATTAGGGAAATTATGGCTGCAAAGTTAAATTAGAAATTAACATCTAAATTCTGCTATAATAAATTTTTAAAAACGAATATTCATATTACATTTTCAGTTTACATTACATTTCGTACAATCACGCAAAGAAAATGTAATAACTATTAATTGATTAATTAGTTAATCAATGGAGAATTTTCACATCTCTACATTCCATAGTTTATGCCTAGGAACAACTTCCTTAATTTTTAAATGTAATTTTATTTAAAACAATACCATAAACTCTAATATGCTTCAGTGTAAAATAAACAGTCATTTTCTAGTTTATAAATTTAATGTTTTGATTGCTTAAATTATATAAGTGTAAACAGTCAAACCTTTCGTCAAAAATTTCTATAGAAAATATTGGTTTATAATGAGCTGTTAAGAAGTGTAGCAAGATCAATTATTTTATAGCCACTTTGTAATTGTATCAGACTCTACATGGCACCTATGTAGACTTGAAACTTGCATATTGTCTACAATATATTAAAAATTTTGTAAAAGAATTAAACCCCGAATAATAATAAGAACTACCTAAGTCTATAAATTGTACCACGTATTTATTAATAAATTACTTAAATTTTGAAAAATAATCAAATCTTGACACCGATTTGATAAAACTGATGCCAGAAGTAAAACTAGTCTCAGTTTTTAAAAACTACATATTTGCTTAAATAAATTATCGTATCACTAATAAGTAAACCTTGCTAAGTAAACTAAATGTGTAATAAATTTAAAATAAAATTATATGAACAACATTTGAAAAACACAAAAAAAAGAAATTTATGCTAAAAGAGAGTTTGTCACAAACAAATGCGTAAGAATTTAAAATATTTTTTAAAGCTCCTTTCAACACCACAGATCTAGTAACAATTTTCATAAGCTTCAAGGAAAATATACAAAGAAAATAAGTATATCCTTAAGAAAAAACTCCGAATGTTCAAAGGAATAATAAAAAACAAACAAAAAAGTTTCAAAAAATTGAGTGGGGGAGTAAAGTAAACGCAACATATTCTACAAAGAAAAATTAGAGATAAACAGGAAAGTCTATTCTAGCAATTTTTGGCAAACCTAGAAAACCTCTCCAGAAATATAAGCAAAGTGTTACAAAAGTTAAGCATAAACAGAGAGGTGAGATTCAGAAGTTTAAGAAAACGTTTACAATGCAATTTGAAATATAATACAATAAAATATTTATGAACTATTGAAGAAAAAATGCGGAACTAAAAGTAATTCAAAGAAAATTGATTAGTAATTCTGAAGAAAAATCAAAAACATAGAAAACCGTTTTAAAAATTAAAGGAAAGTGTTCCAAGATTTAAAAATAAATGTAGACACCTCACTAACATCGTGTCTGAATACTCACACTATTCCTTTGTACCTACACTGGTCTACAGAAGTAAAAATGTAGCTAGACAAAGAAATTAAGAAGCGAAACCTGTCTGAGCAGTAATAAGAGCTTATTATGCACATAAAATTCTTTAAGAATGGCAGATTAATGATATTAAGTTAAAATTGAAATTGTTAATGTCCAGAAAAAAATTAATAAAAATCCTCTGTCGTTTGCAAGATGGGACGTTACGGAAAAAATGTGGAAAAGAAAAAAGTGTGAAAAGGTTTGCTTTTAGACTCTTAAAGACATCGAGGTATTTTGGTGGGAGTTCTAAAACAACAAAATTTTTATAAAATTATTGAAAAAGGAACATAATATGCTTTATTTGAAAACTATTCAAGCGAAAACCTAACTGTAGTGCAAGCTAAGTTGACTGGGTAAACTAAGAATACAATTAGTAACTGAAAAAGCCAAAACATTTAAGACAGTTAAATCTTTGAAATCTGCTATTTCAAATATGTGTAACTTTTTGGCCACAGCAACCTACAGAAAGACTGTTGCTCGATATTTCTGATAAAAAAAATACGTATAGCTCTATAAATGCATGCAAATCACAAATACTAAACGCCATTATGGTTCTGGGATAGAACAGTTTTAAAAAAAAACGTAACTTAGAAGAGTAGATTTCTTTGGAATATTTGAGAATACAATTCAACTCTGAATTGTCAAAAACAATGACACATTCTCTCCGTAAAAAATATCCATTAAAATTTGGAGGTACATTTAGCACGCTGAAACGCCAATAGCGTAACACACGTAACCTACAAGTATTTTAGAATATAGTTAGCAAAGTTATTTAATTATTTTAATAAGCAAGATTTAAGTAGTTCGACTATAGGACGACTAGATGTTAATCGAGTAAATAAACAAAATCAATATTTATTACAATACACAAAAAGAGATCCCGGGAACAGTGCAATATAAGTATACCTTGACAGATACCTCCTGAACAAACAAGCTTTGTTAAAAGCGGACGGACTCGTGAACATGTTCTGAACTTAAGACGATATATTAAATGTATACTGACAAATCGGTATTTATTTGCAATATACTACTGGAACAATGTATTGTTATACTGGAAATAGGCGTACATCGTCAATTTATTTAAATCATTTAAAGACTATACGCAAATAGCAAAGTATCAATTTGTCAAAAAAGAGATATACAATTTTTGCAAGATTAAAAAATGGGGCTAGGCAAGGAGATATGCTATCACCTATACTATTTAATGTATCTGGAAAATGTTATGAGAAATATCCTAGAAAATTAGAATCAATGCGTTATGCTGACGACACCGTACTACTTGCAGAGTTAACAGAAAAAGTATAACGATTATTAATACTGTTACAGGAAGAAAATAGCAACTACTGACTAAATATCAACTATTAGAAAATAGAGATTATGATCGTCGATAGATTACAAAGTAACACACTAAATAAA
The DNA here is from genome assembly GCA_036346155.1 of Sinelater perroti. Taxonomy (NCBI): domain Eukaryota; kingdom Metazoa; phylum Arthropoda; class Insecta; order Coleoptera; family Elateridae; genus Sinelater; species Sinelater perroti. The sequence goes on from JARFIY010000001.1 coordinate 48,434,622, forward strand.
TATAAAGCAAGTTTGAAAATGCCAAGTAGTAAATCAATACGTCTATCTAAAAGTTTCCATGAAATTAAACGAAGATGTGAGATAACGATAAAGGTATTCAAAAAAAGATTAGATGCACTAGATGTGGTACTGGAGGCAATATATATATATATATATATATATATATATATATATATATATATATATATATATATATATATATATATATAAAAATATATTGTAGATCAAAGAACATTATAATTACAATCTGATTGATAGTTCTATAAGTCAGCATTTTACTGCATTACTATAAATATAGTAAGATAAAGACATTCATGCTCTATTTTTAATTAAAATGCCAACAAAGTAGACAATTAACGCCCCTTAGTCTACAGCTTTCGTAGCATGACACAACAATGACGTAGCATGTATTACTGAGGCTCGTATAAATTGCACTATCAAATTTAAATTTGCCGATGAGAACGTTTACCTTACAGATTAAAACTCGCGAATGCATCAGAAGAACTGGTGGTCATCATCAAAACCAAGCTTGAACACACGTAATTTTCATAAATTTTCAATATTAGTATATACAATATAGTTTCTGCAATATCAACCAAAGTAAAACTTTATAACAATAATAGTGTAACACTAGTAAGCGCCCACGGGCAGCAAAAAATAATTACAGAAGACATTAAGAAAATATTCAACACAACTGAACTACTACCGGTTAAGTGTCTTTAAATTCAAACACATCTTATTAAATTATAGAACTTTAAAACCTAAGGGACTAAACTTGAAAATTATGAAATAGTAAATTCATTTCAGATCTTGGCTACTGACGAGTATACTTATTATCCATATTGAATAAATCACTATTATCTCGACACTATTGCAGAAGAATTTTCTGTTAGCTTGTTTACCAAAGTGTTATAATCAAACTTAATTCAGATTACCAGTATTAGTGCTCTTAGTTAGCATATTATCAATTAAACAACCAACACCCAAATTTGCTAACAGTAAAATAATCTGGAATTACTTTAACACTCACTAAATACCAATTAAACTGCTCTATAAACATTTAGACTATGCAAGACATAGATACGGTAATCGACCGCTTCACTACATAAATCAAAGTTAGTTTCAGGCAAGCCTGCAAACCAGCTAGCAAGACCACTCCTACAGATTACTCATATCAAAAAAGTTTTTGACTATGACCTCATCACAAAGATAGGTGCTAGATGCACCTAACTAAAAAAACCTTAGCTTGTCTAAGCACAACTTATAACTCTTACTTGAGATTGGGGTGCCCACGTATTAATACAAAACCAGGTAATAATAAAACAAAAATAAATAATTTCAGATCAATAAGCCTGTCTACCTTTTTGCCTCCCAAATCAAAGTGGTACCGAGAAAACAAAATACTCGGGGCAAACCAAAACTAACATAAGATTCGACGGTTTTCCAGTAGAAGCAATAATCCGACAGCGATGATGCCCTTTGTTACAGTCGGCTAAAAATAGGTCAAATTTCAAAACAAGCGGAATGAGACCCAAGGTCGGTACGACTAAGTCCAAAATTTCATACCAATGGGGAAAAACAAAGTTAGTGATTGCTACATGTAACATAAGATCCCTGCACAAAAATAAAAAATTATGCGAAGTGAAGGAGGAACTTAAAAACTGGAATATTTTAGGACTAGCTGAAATCAACAGAACCGATAAACACTGCTTAACCTTAACATCTGGTCATATTGTACTACAGATGAGCAGCAATAGAAGAAAACAAGATAGGAGGCGTAGGATTCATAATATTTAAAAAAATAGAGCACAATGTAAAATGTTACAAGTCTATATCGAAGCGAGTGGCTTATATCATCTTAAACATTTCTATATTCTATAATATAAAAATTATTTAGATATACGCTCCAATGACAAAATACTAAGACGAAGTGATTGAATCATTTTACCAAAAAATCTTAGAAGCAATATATAATAGTCTAAGCCAATATAGACTTATAATTAAATATTATAATGCCAAGGTAAGCAAGTAAATAGATAATATAATAGTTATCCGTAATAGGCCATGAAAGCTCTTTGGGGTTTTAACAGGATAGATCTGCTACAATCTAGAGCCTACGGTACAGAAGGGTAGTAACGTGGTTAGATAGCGCTGCGTACCAACCGCCTATTATTACCCCAGAGTTTGGCCTCCAGGTACTCATTTTATTGCAGCCTGAGTCCAGATGGGCCGTAAAAATGTCAGTGTTCGAGTTGACGAAAGCACGATTTAAACCCGCTTCTTTAGGTTTCTAGTCTAGCGACCTATCCCCTAGGCTACTACAGCTCAACGAATAGATCCAAGTAAAAATAATAGCGGAACTTAAAGGCTAGGAAAAGAAATGAACGTAGACAAACACTCATTAATTTTGCAGAACAACGGACGTAATGAATACCATTTTCAAAAAGAAACTTTAGTAGAAAATAGATTTGGGTTAGCCAAAACGGAGAATATAAAAACGAAATAGACTATATATTATCATTGCAAAAAGAAATCATTAAGTATTTAGACCATTAAATAACATTGTCGCAGAGTGTGGCCACAGAATATTGCAAATTAAAATAGAAATGAACAAACACTAGAAAGAAAAAAGCGATCAAACAACCCACGAACAACGATAGAAATAAAACTTTTTAAATAAAATCGCATGTATTACATAAAAACTTAGAAATCTCGGAGTCACAAGAATTGTCTTTGAACGATATGAACACCATTTTAAATAAATCCATGTGAGAGGAAAATCATAAAGTGGCTACAGTTCCAAGAAACAAAAAATAAATTTGGAGTCTAAAAACAAAAAACTATTCAGTAACAGAAGGGAACTGTTGAAACAAGAAAAACGGAATACTATAGAATACACTAAACCCAATTAAATTAATAAGTAAATCAATAAGATACGATAAACAAAGAAAATGAAGAGAACAAATTAAAAAAGTAATTAAATAGCACAAGAATATGAAAAGTATAAGACGACTAGTAGGTACGTCAAATATTACAGCAATTAATAATAGAGAAGGAAAAGAAGTAAAAGATAAAAAAGGAATATTAGGAATTACAGAGGCTTATTATAAAGAACTATATAAACATAAAGATACACCGTACACCATATCAAATAAATTAAAAAAGAAAATAACAAACAAATTTAGGATACACTTCGGAAATTAGCGAAGAAGAAACAGAATTTAATACAAAGACCAACAAAAACCGTAAATGTCCATGGTACAATGGAGTAATAGGTAAACTAATAAAAGAGGGCATGGATACAATAATCAAGGCACTACAAACATTCCTTAACAAATGTTTACTGAAGAAAAAACGCTTGACGATTTTAATAATCCCCTAGAGGCTTTTATATTCAAAAAGGAACATAAAACAATTCTTGTCAATTACAGACCAATATCTCTACTACCCCAGATATATAAACTTTTTACTAAGATTACAAAAAATACGTTAAAAAAGAAGCTAGAATTTTATTAGATGGTTGAACAAGCAAAATGTAGGAAAAATTTCAGCATTAGTGACCACATTCTTACTATCCGAATATTTATAAAAAAGCCACAGAATACAATTTTTCTTTATACAGAGCCTACGTCTACTATGAGAAAGTTTAGATTTCGTTGAACTGTGGTCTAACAAAAAACGTTACAAAATAGCAGAGAAAATCTATAAACTGTGTTAGAACTAAAAGTTAAATTAGAAAATGTTGAGTTAAAAATAAATAATCAAAAAACAAAAATCATGGCTAATCAACTAGGAAACAGAGACATCATAATTGACAACTAATACAAGAATATATTTATTTAGGACAGATTACAGTATGTAAAAAGTTCAATGAAAGCTTAGAAGTCGATAGACGCATACCCCAATCATAGTCAGCCTTTGCAAAACAAAATAAAGTCCGGAAAACCAAAAACTACCTTTAAAACTAAGAAAATTTGTATATGATCAATGCGTGCTCCCATTAATGAAAAAATGTTGAATTTAAAATTAAAAGACAAAACAACAAATGAAAGAATTAAAGAAAAAACAAAATTAATAGATGTTTAAAGACATGTAGCATGTCTGAAATAGAAATGGGCTGGTCATACCATGAGACAGAACGACAAGCAATAGAATAAAGAAATACAACAATAGAGACCACGTATTAGTAGAAGAAACGTGGGTTACCCGGAAACCAGATGGTAGAATGACTTAAAGATGACAGCAGGTTTAACATGGTCAAGAATAGCTGAAAACAGAGACTTACAAAAAAATAAAAAAGCAGCCTATGTCCAATCTTGGATGGCGACATGCTAATGAAGAAGAGCTAGAAATATGTCAGGCTCAGACAACTGTAATCTTTGATTAATCTAAATTTCCTTTAAAATGGAATGCACGGTTTTGTTGTAACAAAAGCTTACTGTAGCCGTACATATATTCCAGAACAATACGTTGTGAACTGCCTTCAATGCTTAACGTACGTATTAATAGTGATATTTAGCGGTAATCGATTAATCAACAAAGGAGTGCTTTGCTTTAGTTGACCCCAATTTAAAAAAATATAATTTATTTAGTAGCAGAGTAGAAAAGTTTACCAAAGGATCATAGGCACAATACTCTGTTTTACAAACCTTAGTTTTACAATTAAACGGACACGAAGATATTTGTAACGTCGTGCTTACTTCCAAATTTAAATATGTTTTGTACAGTAAAATAAATTTATTTTGAGCTATGCAAAGTAATTTTCAATTTTCAATTTTATTAATTTTAATATATTAATTCTTGTAAATTATGAATTATTACTAAGATATAATATAAAAATTCCAGAATTTGATAAGAAAAATATAAAGACACGAATAAAATTATATATATTTTATTACAAATTTTTTTCCGTAATTTAAATGATCTTGACCCGTTTACCTCACAATAACTCATTAAATCCATTTGCTTAAGAACGTCATCACTTTTTCATTTATTCTACAATACAAGAAAAGTTTTTTCTATTAAAATATAATGACACATTTTTCTTACTATCTTTACTTTTTTAAATTTAAATCATTTGTTATTTAAAACTGTAATACGAAAACTGCGTCTTTTTTTTTGGATTTGAGACCTTTTTCGACGGTTAACTACAAAAGAAAGTTAGACTCTGTTTACTTAATGACAATAATTGTATATGAAGAATATGGTCGTAGATTTTTTACCAGGAATTCATATAATGATATCCCAATACTTTTTGGTTTTCCTTAACATAAATACTTTTGTTTTTCTACAAACCTTGTTTTTAAATTACTATTGATAAAAACAATATATTTTTATACATTATTGCTGCAGAATAATAATTTAATTTAATAAATTTTGAGCTCTATATAGATATCGCATTGAAAACTATAATACAATTAATATATACATTTTAATTATTCATTAATATATCTTAGAACGTAACCACCAACAAAATAAATTAAATTATTTATTTTGAAAGAAATATCGTTATTTTTAGAAAAGGCTTTTTTATATAATAATAATCAATCACCCACAACGTATGATATATAAAGATATATAAAGGAATTCTTTGTGTCAAAATGCTGTGTAAAATATTGCATACACCAAAATAACTGCCTTAAATGGAATTAATGATTTACACAATCATAATCATAAACAAGTTATTTTTTTTATTTATTAAACTATCACAAAAATATAAACATACATAGTTATTTTCTTACATAATCTCCTAAAAGACATAATTTTTTCTAACAGATGGATAGTTCTTTAATCCGGTTATCGTAAAATAAATATAATAAAAGCCAATACCACACGAACTCTTCTACAGTAACATCGTTCTCAAATTTCAGTGACCCAAAGTCTTTCCCTAGTGGCCTAAACAAATGATAATTGCAGAAAAATAAGTCTGAATTGTAGGTCAAGTATTCCATTGTAATTCAGAACAAATTCTTAATTTTTTGGCGAATTTTTATTGCGGTAAGTTAGGATAACGTCTCAAAATGCTAGGATATTGCCGTACCTTACTCCAACTTCAGAAGCAATTATAGCAAAGCGGCGAACAATAGAAATATTGTTCTCAGTCACGTTAGGCTTCAGGAGATTGCAGTAATCTTTATTTTCAAATATTCTGCATACTTCCAAAAGTCGTTTATCCTACGGGTATACTTAAGTCTTCTTAAAAGTGCTATTTCTGAAAAAGTCTTTACGGTTTTTCAAAGTTTATAACGGTTTTAAGTCCCTTATGTGAAACACTTGATAATAATACATTGAGCAACTAGCGAAAGTACTTCTTGCTCTGCCATCTTAATATTGACTGAAAAGCGGTAGCGCCAGGCAACTTATAAAAGGAATCTCTTTCAAACATTTCTGTCTACAACTTGATACCCGCGCCCTTCATTGACCTCATTGTGCGTAAAAAAAATTCAGATTTATAAAAGGTGTTCTTTTAAGGTCTATAGAACTTACGAAAGGATTAACTATCAAACGAACTGTCATACTGCGCTCACATTTTGACATTTATGATCAGTATACTCTGGCAAATCATCATGAATAAATTGACGCTTGAACAAAGTTACCAAATTATTCAGATTTACTTTCAAAATCAGTTATTCATTCGCGCAACTTATAGACTACTTGCAAGTACTGAGCAAGCCATCCGTCGAACTGTGGCTAGACTTCATACCAAATACTCTCTAAATGATGCAATAACACCAAAACTTCGAAGGAATGTGCGCCGCTGTAAACGAAAGAAAATCCAAATATATAGATTCGTCGTCGGTCGCAGGAATTGGGGCTCTGTCGGTCCACTACGTGGAAAATTTTGCGCAAAGATCTTGGCGTACACCCGTATAAAAAGAATTAAAGCCACGAGACCATCATATGCAGAATGGGCTCTAAAGCCGTTAGAAACTGACCCGATGTTTTATCACAAAATTGTGTTCAGCGATGAGGCTCATTTTTGGCTTAACGGGTTTGTTAATAAACAAAATTGCCGCATATGGAGTGAAACCAATCCACAACAGACCCTACAGACTCCATTACATCCAGAAAAATGCACAGTTTGGTGCGGTTTACACGCTGGTGCCAATATCATACCTTATTTCTTCAAAAATGAAGCCGGAGCTTGCGTTACGGTCAATGGAGATCGTTACCGTACCATGATCAACGATTTTTTGTTTGTACGACATTGATCCGGGCGAGATGCGGTTTCAACAGGGTGGCGTCGACCACAACCATCGACTTATTGAAATCAAACTTTGGCGATAAGTTGATTTCGAGAAATGGACCTGTCAATTGGCCTCCAAGGTCGTGCGATTTGACACCTCTCGATTACTTCCTGTGTGGCCACGTAAAGTCACTGGTTTATGTTGATAAACCAGCAACAATTGACGCCTTGGAGGCCAACATTGTTCGCGTTATTCGTGACATACGGCCAGCAATGCTCGAAAAAGTGGCCCAAAATTGGACGTCCAGAATGCGCTTCGTCAAAAACAGCCGCGGTGGCCATATGCTCGAAATCATTTTCAATATTAATGCCGTGTATTGATCTTTCTAATAAAAATTTTTTTGATTATAATAATTTTTTCTGTTATTTTTTACAATTTTAAGTTCCATCAGGCTTAAAAAAACACCTTTTATTTAAACTAGCCGCGTAAAAATTTTATATTAAAAAATGCAAAGCTAAAAAAGTATAATTTAGTGTTATTTAATAATTTTTTTCCTACTTGTATTAAACATTTAAAAATATACAAATATTCTTTTGGCAAGTCTTGTAATATTAGTCCAATTATAGTTTGTTCCAAAATATTGCAACAAGTAAATTTTTCACAATATTACCATATTAATAATATTAAGTAATGGTAATCTGTATAAACGTGGGAAATTTTTGATATTTTCTAAAAGTTTACTATAAAAAGCATTGAAAAGGAAACACAACTAATGCATATACATTTTATAAAAAAATTATATTAAAAAAATAGCTTTTCTATAAATAACTTCCCCCAGCAATTGTTAATGAACAAAATTAAAGCAAGTGTGTTTCTAGTGTGCCACTCCTAATCCTGCAAATCTTGTTTTGTATTTTAAAAAAGACCTATTCAATCTAATAACTAATCAGAGAAACTTTCTTAGTTTACATTATTGAATAAATTTAATACTGAATCTTATTTATTTTTATAGAAATCCAATATTTTATTGTATTATACAGATAAATATTATGCAACACAACACATTTGTAATATTTTCAGTAGGACTTTTTTAAGGTAAACTTTCTACAGTATGATAATAGAAAATATTTAATACATTTTATTCTATTTACAGTCTGCTATAATAAAAAATACATTTTTTAAAGCATTTATTTTTTGCTGCTTAATTATAGTTGTATAAGCTGTGACAAAAATAATTTTCTCAACTAGATTACGCCGACTTTCTATTAAAAGTGTCATGCAAAGAAAGTTATACTTTAAACATTTTTGCACAATTGCAGATATTTAAAATTACTGTTGAGTTGTTAATAGAAACACATGTTATACTTCAAACTACAGATAAGGTATTCACCGCATATGTTTCTGATACCTGAATACATGAATATGTTCAGAGCAACGCCTTGTATAAAATATTTTGTTCCGAAATAAAATTGAACAAATTTTGTAACCACAGAAATAATTCCTGTGTATGTTTCTTATCTTGATTTGTTTAAATATGAATATAGTTCTGTGTTTCAACAAAATGGGTATTTACAAAGTGCATGTTTCTTACCCAAAAGAAGCACACGCTTTATCATACAATGCAATGGTTTCATTTTTTTAACATAATTTATGTAAACAGCTACCTAGAAATATTATAATATTAGCTTTTAAAGCTGTTTCTTTGATGAAATAAAATAGGTGTTATATAACAATACGGCCAATTTAGTATACATGTCTTTATATTTTTGTTATTAATGTATGTATTCAAATAAAGTAAAAATGATTTTGTAGCTCTAAAATTCAATGGTCTAGTTAAGTTTTTACATACAGTATATTTCTAAGGTTATAACTCAAACTTTTATTTTTTAAAGGTCGTTCTACATATCCTTTCTCTTTATATGATTTTGAACTGCCATCTATACAAATGAAAGTATTATGCAAAAAATTATAAAAACAGATTGTCTTTTAGAAAAATATTAATTGTGGGGTAACACCAATTTATTGTTTATAATAGTCGTAGACTAAACAGTAAAAAATGTAAAAACAATCAAATTGGCTTTTTTCATCTAATAAAAAAAAATAAAAATGACAGGAATACTCTATGTACTGGTTGGTACATAAACAGAGAAGAAATAAAAATTTAAATAAATTAATTAACGATTTAAATATGATTATTGTATTATTTTAGCTTGGAGGATTTTGTATTAAGTACAAATTCGTGTGGATTAAAGACAAATTTGATATTTTTTACTATTGCTAACTTTCCTTTTACAATTTTTATATGGCGATCTCAATATAGTGTGTTATTCTTTATGTAGCATAAAGAGTGTATTATGGACCCTATAGTTTTTGGATGAAATTTTTGTAGAATTTTTAAATTTAAAGTGCTTGAACTCTACAATTGCGTACTATACCTCCAAATAGATTTTAGTGTCATTTTCTAAACGTATAGCTGTTATTTGGGTTTTTTTGTTTTTAATTTAATTAGTCACTACAATTTTGTAAAATTTAAAACCAATTTTATCAGGTGTAAATTTTCAACATGATTTATGTAACATATATTGCGATTTAGGAATCTGGCAGTTTTATTATTCATGTGTTTTGGTTTAAGAAGTACGTTTAAATTAATTTTTTTCGCTGAAATAAGCCGCAGTTATTAGTTTTAGCGGGTTAGGACGTTTTTATACTATGATAGATAAGTTAATGGTCTTTTCAGTGTAGCAGGTCCAGATTAAATGAGTGAATTCAACGTAAAGGGTTTATCAAATGACTTTTTTATTGTTTTACAAATTTCTTTTTATAGAAATACTTAACATTATTTATGTGAAATGATCGATCCCTCATAAGAGCATTTTTTTTACATTTTGTGCATACCTTAGACATAATCATTTAAATTTACCACTCACATTTTGTTTATAGAACAACTTTGATTGCTCTTGTAGAAGGTTTAAATTGCATTAATAATGTTATTTATTAAGTCCTTTTAAAAAATTAAATAAGTATTTATCTAATAGTAATTATGTGTATAAAAACAGTTATAATTAGATAAATTATTTGTATACATCTTAAAGATAACTTAAATATCAATGAAATAATGCACTGCCCTGTTAAAATAGATTAGTTTGTTATATAAACTTATAATATACCTATATAAACAAATTAAAAGCGACCAAGAACAGAAACAAAAAGGAGCATGTATTCCCAAAAAAATAAACGACACGAAAGGTATGTTGTTTTACAATTACTCGTGAGCAACGTAATTTGCTTAAATAAAACACCAGCCTTGTCGCAAATTAAGCTGATATGTCCAACAAATGTCCCGTTAAAACTGTCGCAGCGAGTCAATTTTGCTCCTTAATTAAAATGCAAATTCTCTTCTTCCGATTCCTCTGGGTTCAACCTGAAAGCATTTTTTACCCTTAACCCTTCAACCGCAAAGTTATTTCGCTCCTGTGGGATGTCTCAACTTTAGGACGGCCAATCTATTGTGCATTTTTTAGCTAAATTTCCCAAATGGCCCTCCGTTCTAATGAAATGGAAATAACAATGTTCTACTAGGCGCTGCTTATTATTTTATAAAAAACTAATGTTATTCCGGAATTTAATGTTGAAAAAGCATAATATATTGTAAGATATACCAGCACGAGCAGTATTATATACATAATTTGTTGAAAATAGTCTTAGTTACATTACCCATTTTATCATAATAATAATACTACTTGTAGTTAATATAAAATTGAAATATCTATCAATATGAGTTACATAGCGGTAAACCTAATATTTATGCATTTATTACAGTCTTTTCTAGACAATAAATATTTTTAGCGTGCCTAGATTAGTTTTAAATGGATGATATTTTTGAAAGCTAACTTAAATTGTTATAAAATGTATTTTTTTAGTTTGATTGAATATTTTGAATACCTTATGAGCTACATCTTTAAGATGCAGCGGTAGAATAAATAATAAAAAGTACCGATCAAGTTTTGTCGATAAAGTGAATTTTAGATGTTGGTCAGATATCCATAGTGTCTGCTTAAAGAAATTTGTTACCTTTTTTATAATTGCACAACTTATTGGCGTTTCGGACTGCAAAGCTTAAAAATAGTATCATTATTTAATTAGTTTATTTATTCAAGGTAATCAAAAGGAATGTGAGATGTAAAAAAATTCTAGAAAATTTTTATTTTGCGTTTGTTCAACATAATAACATATCTGTACCCATGTATTTTGATTTTGTAATATTTGAAAACATTAAACATAATTTTATAAGTGGATGTATATAATAATAATCATAAAAATGTATATATTAAAAAGTATTAATTGAAAATACTCCATAAGCTTCTCTTACCAATAAAAAAACAGTTAAATATTTAGAAGATATAAATGCGTGAATAAAAATTATGTAGAATTATAAATACGTAAAAAACAAATTAATGACAATACTAATAACTTAACAGTTTATCAATCAGGCCGTTTGCTTGTAAATTGCAAGACCATCTATATTTCGTCTACTTACAGGAAGATGATGCTTGGATAACTATTAATTCAATTTATTGTTGTGGTTTAGTAGTTTGTTGCGGTAGCTTTGGCTGAGTCTAATGATTCGGCGATAGCAAATAGAATACTACGTTCTCATGTACAAATTAATTGGGTACATACCACACTGAAACTACCAGAGTACAAAGCATTTAATGCTGGAATTATGTAGATTTAATTAACGATAATTAGGTGTAACGTCTCAGATGAAGCTAATAAGTTCAAATTGCCTTATAAGGGTATGTTGTTGAAAGATAATTTAAATTTTTTGCCCAAGAGGCAAGGCATTTTCCTAAGATTTATATTAATTGGTTGGTGTTTGGTTTGTACGTGATCCAGCTGAAGATGTAAATAATTAATTTCTGTTTTAACTGACAAGGGAATATCGTTATCAGGACTAGCTTGTAAACATTTGTTTGCGTAGCAAACATCATTTAATTGATTTACTTTTGTTAATTTTAGGAAGCCGCTCGCCGAGTCATTAATTTAATAAATTTATATAGCAGAGTGGTGTTCCTTAAATTTATGTATGTGTAAATATTATTTTCTTTAAGAAATCATCTAAGATTTTATTTTTAAAGTCTTTGCTAGACTATATGAATTAACATGTATTGATGTTTTTCAAGATTTTGATGTCATGATTAAATTTTAATTATAAAATTGTATAGTAATAGATGCTTATCGTACAATTATAGATGGTTAGTGGTAAAACTGCAACTGTTTTAGGTAACATCCTTAGTGTTTAACCCGTAGTTAAGTCATAACTAAACACTGTATCTTTATTTAATAGTTTAAAACAAATTTAGGTCAAAAGAAGTTAAAGATATTTTAAGTGATATCTGCTACTGCTGTAAGTGTATCTCAATATCTTCTGCTATTATGTTGCTTAAGAGACATATTAGCATTTTTGGTTAGATATTACAAAATAATTGTTTCTTTTTTGTATCAAGGTGCATAAAACCTAGTCCATCAAAAAGTGTAACTATTAAAATTTGTTGTAACATATAATAGGTAAAATTGGCATTTAACAGTTCTACGGAACGATTTCTTACCCAAGAGAGCATTCAGCCGGGCCAAGCAGAATATTTGTCCAATCAAGATTATTGATTACAGAACATGTAGAAGGGGCAAATAAAATCTTAATTATTTTTAGAAAATATTTATTTTACCTATTTTACATTTACAGTTAAAGAATTATAACAAAAGATAACAAATGAGATTACAATGATGTTCTGGCAATTGAGCTATTTGAGGATACTTTTAGTTTGCTAATTATATTTTGCTCTCCAAAATGTCCTCCGTTTGTGATAAATGAAACATTGTATATAAACCTTTTTCTTAAATATTTTATTGTTACATTGTTTGGTGTAATTTACACCCTCTGTGCTCTCCAAAAAGTTTTGTACCACATTTCTAAATGCATTTTTAGCTCGCAATTCGCGCTTACTCTTATTTTTTTCAAATATGTTGCCCATCATTAATTTTCGTAATTATGGGCCTGTAAGCATGCCAGCTTTAATTTTTTCATACGTGATTGATGAAAACGTAACACCAAGATAGTGAAGATATCTACTGTTCCTGCTTAAAACTGTCACGAAAAATATTAAACCAAGTTTGATGTATAAAGATGGCAACAATGTTTTTTCGCCAGGTGTAGATGTACTTCTAACTGGCCACTGTTTCCAAACCCAATGTTTTGTCCTAGCTCTAAAGTTTCATTCACATAAAAAACAAAGGAATTTGATGTTGCTTGCTTATCGGCTAAGCAATATTTCAATCACTTTAAAGTCCCGACACACAGACCATTCATGAAGCTTGTGCTGCACACTTTCTAGTTTTATTTTCGTTATCAGCTATGTACTTATGTTTATCTATTCATTATGCATTCTTTTCACACGTTACAAATGTTTCCAGATATCAATGTGATTAAAAAATAATGTTTTTTTTTAATTTTTACATTTTTCTGATTTGTCGCCTTACAGGATATAAAATTTTGAAGGCTATTTTCAAATCTTGCAGGAAAATTTTATTCCACCGCACATTTTCCATTTAAAACCACAAGAAATTGCAAAATTGGAGGTTAGTGTTATTTTATTATATTACTCCCATTCTTCACTCTTGTAAAACGCTTTTTGACTTTAGCCAAAAAAGAACTTGTGTTTACTCCATTCTACATCAGACTATCTTTGGGATTAGTTACATTTGATTTCCATTTATTCTTTAGTAAAATATAATTAGTTTGGTTCTTGTATTAGCTTCTTGGTGCTATCCATACATAACGACGTCCAGGGCGGGAATTAAATAAACTATTGCGACTGTAATCAAACAAAAGTTTATTAATTTTGCATCTCTGGTATTTCTATTGCTTAGTCCGAATTTTGATAATCCACGTCTTATGTAATTGTTCTCGGTATTGCTAATTTTGGCGTTAAAATCGCCTATAAAGAATATCACTTTTAATTGGGTATTTTCGTATGACTATCTTAAGTTGGTAGAAATTTATAATTTTGTTTTTATTGATTTTGGAATTGGGGACATAAATTGTCAGTAAGTCACAAGTTAATAATTTGAAAGATATCTGAGTGCAAAACACGTTTGATTTTATGAAATAAATCGTCATGCTTTAAGTCAAATGTTTGTAAAAGATCAAGAAATGCGGTTGAACAATACATCTTGTATTGAAAATGTTTGAGAATTGTATCAATTACTCTGCGGATTTTTTGATGGTAGCTTGTTGTCAAAATTCAATTAATAGTTGAGAACAAAAATAAGTTAAAAGCAAGGATGTTATTCTTTTGTTGAGTAGTGTTTCAAAGAGCTTGCCTAGTTTTAAAATTAAAATAATTGTAACAATTTTCTATTTTGGTAAGAACAATTGTAGTCTTAGCATAACATTAAAGTGATAAGTTATAAACGTAAAGCCTTCATCTATCAGTTCCCTAAAATATTATCAGTAATCAAATCACAGCCATTAAATTAGTAGTTGTTTTGATCTTAACTCATTGATAGAAATTGCTTTATTGGAAGACTCCTCTGGACAATAAATTTGTTGTTCTTCATTTGAGATTTTAAATGAAAAGTATGTAAATACTTGATTTAAATAATAAGCAAAAACTCCTTATATAAGTCACCTCGAGTTTATTTTTCATTATCAAATCAAAGAGAGGAGTTGTGTTTTGCAATTACTATAGCTTTTTCGTTTCTTTACAGATAGAATATTCGCTGGCTTGCGTTGGTAATATTTTTTCTGGTAGTTTTTTGATGTAGGAAAGTAGTTTTAAAATCACCATCAACTGAACCTTAATCTAAGTTTTTCATCTGCATTTCTTGTTGTTTATCACTGCATTCAAATTCCGATTTTGAGCGACCTTTGTTTAACAATTACAGAATGACCATAAGACTCTGTTTTGATTTTAAAGAGATGTTTGTCAATTCTTCTATTATTTCTCTGAATATATTCTAATTTGCGATTTCTTGCTTAAAAGAAGGATTTTTTAAGAGAATATGTAACCCTAAATTAATTACGAGGCACGTTCTTTAAGTACCGTTTTGTTATTAAAAAAACAAGTAGAGTCTTTTCAAAAACTTTATTTCTACAAATAATCCTGTATCTTAATCTACTTTTCTATATAATTTCCAACATCAGCGCTGTTTTCATATCGCACAAGAAGCTTTTGAATCCCATCCTCATAAAAATCGGCCCCCTGATTTGACAACCAATGCAACACAGCCGTTTTGATCTCATCATCGTTTTCAACACATATGTTTTTTTAAAATCGTAAACCGATTGTTCTCTCTCACTTTTTCATCAACTTTCTGCACCAAATCTTCTGTGATGACCGAAGGCCATCCATTTCGTTCTTCATTATGAATGTTTGTCCGCCCATTTTGAAACCCCTAACCCATTTTCCACCATTCCACTACTCATAATGTTTTCCCCATACACTTCACTAATCTGCCAATGAATTTCAGCCGCTGTCACACCTTTAGTACAAAGGAAACGAATCACAGCGCGTACTTCACAGTCGGCGAGGCTCACAAACGGTGGAGGCATTTTAACTGCTCACAATTAAAAGTTAAACACGGTCGAATTTGTTCGAACTGACGTCTATGGTTTACCAACAGATGCAGGTACACAGCGCGCATGCGCGGTATGTTGACCGTAGCGCTGCAACGGCGACATTTCAAAACGGTACTTACTTAAAAAATGCGCCTCGTACAATGAGCGAGTGACCGGTTGATAAGCCTAGATAAGATTCTATTTTTTGACACAAAAATCAAGCTAATCATGGGCTAAACGGCGATTATGTTAGCTTGCCGCTAGATAGGATACTGCGTACCATTATTATTTATCGCTTTCATCAATTCTTTTTCCTAAGATTTGGTCAGACATGTTGCACAATTTGCTGAGTAGGTACTTCAGGTTATTTGTACTGAGTGGAGAAAACAGTATTTCTTGTAATTGTCTATAAACAAAACAACCTCAATAATAAGCTAAATAATTTTCACTGAAATACGTTTTATCGTCGTTTGATAATTAAAGTGGAAGCTTGTGACCGAGCGTGTCTGGTGTCGAGCCACGAGATAAAAGTGTGGCCTCAAGGTCCCGCTTTTATATATTTCATTTCATTTTACAAGTGTCTAAAACTAACTTATCAGCGACAGTAAGATAAAATCATTTGATATAATTATTCAATATAAATTAAAATGCCATTCCCTCATCCCCCAATTGCAACACACACTAGTCAAACTTATCTTTCCATGCATGCTGACCAAACTTATCAACAACCTCATATGATACAAAAATATCAATATCCATCGCATAGAACTCCAAAAAATTTCTATTCGCCATATAATATAAATGATTTATACAAAATTCATATAACATGTCTGCACCATCAACACCACAACAAAACAATGTTTCTTTTCAGCAATTACAGCCAGTAAAAGTATTTATAAAATCTGAATACCAAATAGTCGAAAACAAAAAACGACCTCGCAAAGAAAGCGACTATAAAATTGCTTCAAATGCAAAACAAACAAAAACCTATTGGTTAAACCCCACTAACTGGTACATGTCTTTGGAAAACGAAAGAACAAAACTAGAATGCAGCAAATACTGAACCTAAACCAACTACAATTTTGGTTTCTGGAGTAAACGTAATTACACCACTTATTTAGTTACTGGAAACCATAACAAAACATAAATGAACATCAAAGACGTAAACAATAATGAAGTTAAAATTATGCCAAAAAGCTCAGATCAATATACAAATATAATCAAAGCTTTAGAAAAAAAAACTAAGTTTTATACATATCAAAAGAAATAGGAACGCAATTTTCAAACCGTTGTTAGAAATTACACCCTACCATCGACTTGCAAGAATTAAAAATAGAGCTTACAAACTAAGCGAACCAGGTTACCAATATCTGGAACATTAAAAGCATAACAAAAAAAAGAGATACTATTTTTTTATCGAGCTTAAATCAGTAAAAAAAAATAAGAAAATATGTAATATTGAAAGACTAGCTCACTCAGTGTTACAAATTGAACCACCGCATGTAAAGCGCAAAATTCCACAATGCGCCAATGCCAACGTTTTGGGCACACAAAAAACATTTGTAAAAAATCTGGTGTGAACATCACACGACTTTCCTTATCCTATTATTATATATTAAATCGGGTCCATCGTCTCGGCCCTGCGCTGCTCTCGTCTAAAAATTTGTCTCGTCTTTGATTAAACACTCGAAAGCTGATTAAAATAAACAGTACAAGACAATAATTGACTCGTACTTAAAATTTTGCTACGTCACTCAAGGTAACCGTGCGAGCACGGCCGCACGGCCTTCCCCATTATCTCCTGCGTGCTCCCTCCTGCGGCTAAGCGCTCCCCTGTCCTCCCGCAGTCGGCCATGAAGCTCTCCGAGCGCTCTGTGATTGGTCCGTTTAATTAATTTTTAATCGGCTATAACTTATTTCTTTGACCTCGGATCAAAAAATTTCATTGTAATTTTTTGTTCGTCTCGGTCTGATCTATCCGGTAATATAAATTTCCCGAAACATTTTTTTTTCGGGTTCCTATTTTACCAACTTTTATTTTAAATTCATGTTTATCTCATGATAACAAATCATTTTTATTCTAATAAATTTTTGTATCTTCAACCGCTTAGATTCGCGACCGATTTTGCGACCTTGCGACCAAACGACTCGGCCGATTTTTACCAAAAGCTTCGCACTGTGTCCCCTACCTACAAGTAACTTGCATAATTTCAAGTCTGTACCTCTTACGGTTCTCGAAATATCCTGTTTACTGACAGACCGACAAACACACACGAACCAATGGCCCAAACCAACTTTTTTGGTGTCCTGAGGCTATAATTCGTCCAGAAATGTGAAAAACTGGGTAGGTTAAATTTACGCCGATTAGATTACTTTCCTTAATATAAGATAAGGAAAGTAAAAACCCAGATGTTTCAAATGCTCTGGTAACCACGCAACATCCCATAGTCAACGCACAAGTAAAGATAATAAAGTCAAATGTGTCAATTGCAATGGTAACCATCCTGCCAACCGCAAGGGTTGCTTTGTGTACAAGGAACATCAACAAAAATACTTTCCCCCATTTAGAACAAAGCAGCTTGGTAAAACAAGTCAATACTGCTCAACAAGTACATTAATACATTTCATTTGCCCAAGAGGTAGAAGGTCAAGCCTCCACTACAAGTAACAAAATCCAGCAACCACCAATCTCGTCAAGTGACCAGTCAGAAGATTTGAATGAACTAAAAAAACGGTAAAAACCCTAATGGAACAAATGGGATCAATATTACTCCTCCTAACGACACTTGTCAGAAATTCATAATGGCCTAATACCTTAGACTAGCATCTTGGGACGCCAACGACTTGACACAACACATTAATAAACTTAACTGCTTTCTTGCCAATCAATATATAGACGTCATATTAATATCGGAATCACACTTTACGAATAACAAGATATGTAGTTTATGCGGGTACAGCTATTATTATTCAAGGCTCTATAAAGCATTAATAACTTCCCGCATATAAACAAAATCATATTCAAGCTACTACTATAGTTATTGAAGATTGGAGAGGCTCATTAGCAATATCAGCGGTGTACTGTCCTCCGAGCACTTCTTTCAAACACTCCTAAACAGATTTATTACAGCTAGTGATTTCAATGCCAAAAGCAGAGAATTACTAAAGGCCATTAATAATTTAGGATCAAATTATTTTTCCACGGAAGTACCAACCTACTGGCCTACCGACCCTACCAAATTATCCGACCTGCTCGACTTTTGTGTAGGGTTTAGACTTATTAGCTGATCACTCGCCGATAATAATAATAACAATAGTCCTAATTAAAAGAAAAATTACCACATTAGATACACGAAATGTACGGACTGGGAATTGGGAATTGTTTAGGGAATTTAGGTATCAATAGATATCTCTTTAAAAACAGACCAATAGTTATTAAAAGCAATAGAACACTTCAATGATGTAGTGCAACTGGCTGCCTAACTAGCAACACCGGAAACAGTACAGCATATTACTAGTGCAGGCTGCCCTGTGATGCTAAAAAATAAAATCGCAAAAACGACGACTTCGTAGAAGATAGCAGAATACACGTTTTCCGGATGACAAACGTAAACTAAATTAAACAACACTCGAACTTAAAACGCTCTTGGCAGAAATAAAAAATCAAAATGTGCAACACTACGTCAAGACGCTAGGGAAACAATGCGATTAAAACAACCAACACAGCATAAATTACTAAATCGAGCTGATATTGGTACATAAGCTAGAAGCAACTAAGAAAAAGCCCTGGCTTTTTCAAACCATTTGGCGGAAGTGTTCAAACCGTTCTAAATGTGTCTACCAGGTAAGAAATTCAAAATTAATAAGGTCAGAACCACTATTCTCAAAAAGACGAACCCATGCAAAACGCCTGGATTTCACCTAATTACAGGGAAAGCCCTAAAGAAACTTTCGGAGAAAGCATTCAAATTACTAACCTACCTGTTTAATTCAATACTAAGGCTTCAATATTACCCTATACAATGGAAAGTTGTAGTAATAATCTTAATACCAAAACCGGGTAAGCCTAAAGAACAAGTAGCTTCATATAGATCACTTAGTCTGTTACTCATTCTTTCCAAGTGCTTTGAAAAATTATTATTAAGCAGAATTACTCCAATACTTATAGAAAGTGGGCTACTTCCAGATCACCAATTCCAAAAACAACACGCCAAAATTGAAAATAATTCATCGATTGGTAGGCAGGATTACAAAAGACTTCGAAAACAAGTGATACTGTTTTGCAGTAGCCCTCTATCGACGTAGCTCAAGCATTTGACAAAGTTTGCCACGAAGGCCTGTTGTACAAAACAAAATATTTTTATACAAAACCGTTTTCAAACCTGTACGGAGCTATGAAATACAACTCTGGGGAACAGCGAGCATCTCCAATATTGAAATACGCAGCCGTTTCCAACCCAAACAGAGCATGCGCTATTATGGCCGCCTAAGTGCCCATCTAAATGTTTAAGCAGAAGGATTACTAGAAAACGACGACAAGAAATTCAGACTCATAAGGTTCAAACCGACAAATTTGGCAAACAGATTTGTGTAAAGGTAATGTATAAATCACTGATAAAAAGTACATTTAATATAAAAGGTGAATGTCAATAAACTTTTTACCGACATGTTTTATGTAATCACTATCATACGGTTGTCAAAATGTTTACTAGATGTTGATTTTCGACAGATTGTAAAATTATTTAATAAAAAAAATTGATACATTTTACGTCTTTCTTTTTGTTGGCATTAAAAAATGAAGTGATTGCTAACGCATGGTCGCATCTTGAACTCCTGTTGCAGAATCTGACAAATAGCACATCAGAAGTTTTGAGATTTTGAGCAGTGAGGTTTAATTTTAATTACTAAATAAGCTAACTTGGTAACAGAGCATGTATTTTTATTATTTTTAGCTGGATTGAGTTCGATGAAAAAGAGGAATAATTGTTTCTTGATGGCTCTTTATTTAACGTTCCAAATGTTGGGCACATTGTACCCTAAAACTTCAGTTTATTCTTTAGTTTATATACATTAGTAGTTAGTATAAATTTCCAATCATTACTCATTACATATATGTATTTAAGACGACTGTTTGTACTCATATATATTTGACATAATTGACGATCACCGACTTTAACATTTTTAATTCGTATTTTTCAAATGTTACGCAATGCATACGGGCTTTTTCCTGGTTACTATGGTGATAGATCGCTTTTATCTCTTCTTTGGTAGGTGCAAAACTGGTCTTTTGGTACGATTTTCACTTTATCATTGTGTAACATTTTGACTTTATATTCATATTTGGCTATTATTTTGATTAGTTGAACTAACGATTCGAATATTTTTATTCCTAATCTTCCAAACATCTTGGGTTTTTCTGTATTTGCATAGTTGCTATTTAGTAATTTGAAGTGTTTGCTGGATTTAACATTCTGCGGTTCTGTTCGCTTATTTTGTTGAGGTTCTCTAATCAATTTCTTACCTTCCACGTTTTTACTTTCGCCTAATCTCTATAGTGAAATTTGATTTACTTGGTGCTGGTAATATAACATATTGTTTTGAAAAGATCTATACATCACTGCGTAACAGTTGCACGAGATCATTTGTAGAAAACGGCATGCATAAGTTGTTTACTGTTTGCTATATATATTAATAATTTGCTCGTTTAAATTGAGATTGGCAGCTTTGTTTCACTTACACAGGGCAAATTTATTTATATTTAATTTTATAGTAGGTTAATAATAAAAGGCTATAATGACTTTATAAATAATATAGCAAGCTTTCTGCTGTCCAGCCAAATAGAGATACATGCATAATTATTGCCTTAAGGTCGCACTTCATCCTGCCGTTTGATATCAGTCACTACGTGTTTATCCCGCGAGAATTAAACGACACACAGCTGTTAGTTGATAAAGCGTCCGGGTTCGTACATCACTTTGGTTGCGGTTCGCACACGACCGCCTGACAGGAGCACTCACGCTGAACTTACATATCATTAGTAGTAAAACTTTTGTCATCAAATATGCCTTTGAAATAGCAGCCCCTTCTGTTTATATATATATATATATATATATATATATATATATATATATATATATATATATATATATATATATATATATATATATATATATATATTCACTCGTTCAACTACTCAAAATAATGCATGAATACGAAGTCAATTGTTACACAATGATGAAGTGAAATACAAAGACTCAGACAAATATGCATTATAATTATAGGCTTTAGCAAACAAATACATGGAATTTATATATATATATATATATATATATATATATAAATTCCATGTATTTGGAATTATATATATATATATATATATAACAAATACATGGATTTATATATATATATATATATATATATATATATAAATTCCATGTATTTGTTTATTATTTATATATATATATATATATATATATATATATATATATATATATATATATATATATATATATATAAATTCCATGTATTTGTTTAAAGCCTATAATTATAATTGCATATTTTCTGAGTACATTTTCACTCATCATTAAAATTGACTGATTCATTTTGGCATATTGAGTAGTTGACTAGAAGTCGAATATATAATATATATATATATATATATATATATATATATATATATATATATATATAAATTAATTATAAGTCTGCTTGGCCCCGATTAAGGTTTTTGACGACCCATGCTTTTTACTTTAAATACTACATCCTTGATATGTTATCAAAAAATTACAAAGAAGTCAATTGTTTAGACAAAATGTTTATTTGATTTCTTCTAATTGCATTATATACATGCACTTCAATACAATGGTCACATATATTCACAAATAAACAAGAAAAAATATAAACAAATGTCCATTTCCTTTAAAAACTTTTATCTAAAATGCATTCCTTTCCTAGCTTTAAAATTAGCAGAACTCTGAAGCATTAAAAGAAAGATTCTGTAGAAACTCACTCTTAATAAATAAAAGTACAAGATTTTTACTTAAGAGTTGAAGATCATCCTCCGGAGCAATTAGTAACTGCTATACTTAAAAGAAATATTCGTATGATATCAATATTGGAAACAGTAGATTCTAAGTCCCGTGATTTCACTAAAAATACTAGAAATTTTTGTAAATCTAATTGTGTTTTTGGTTTTGTATTCTTATTTTCTTTGTGCTACTAAATGAAGACTTTCATCATAGTATGTTTCATCTAAATTGACAAATCAGCTTTGTTGTGTCTGTAATTTTTTCTTTAAACCTTTCTCTTATTTTTCAAGACTTTGCAGAAATATTGTTCCGGAAATATACCTTAAATTCCATTTCAAGGCTCTTAAGTTTTCCAATATCACATTTTCTTTACACTATGCATTTTTTTTAGTATGATCACCATCGTAAGTAATATGTGCCAAAGTATCTACAACTTTCTGATACGATTTGAATAATATATAGCACTCAAACATGTCATCGGTATTGTCCTGGCTCTGTTTACCGCTACTTAGATCAAGACCTACAAAATATATGGCCGACATATCTTTACATTTATAGACATAATTAGATCAAAAAATATTAAACTGGAGTTACACAATAACAAATTTATTGACAACTTTCCTTGATAAGTATAAGAAAATACCTCTTTCTGTATTTCCAAATTTTACCACATATAGGGCCGTACAAAATCGAATTTTGAAATCAGTTCTATACGGCCAAAAAAATTAAAAAATCCTAATATTTCATTATCGATATAAATTGATAATCTACCAAAAGCTAAAAACTTCACAACTCTTGCAACACTTAAGAGAACTTTTTACCAGTAGACACTTTTTTCCTTGTACTGTTCTGTTATCTTACAATTTATTTTTTATAAAACTCCACTTCTACTAATAAACTTTGAAATGCACTGTCTGTGTTTACAGTTGTTGTCGTGATCGTTTATTGCTAGGTGCGTCCAAGTCCTAAGGTCTTCAAGTTTCTTTCTGAAAAAGTACTTTTCCAAGAAAATTAAAACTTCTGTTACTTTTTAACATAATCTCCATTTACACGTACATATTTTTAACAACGCCATGGCCATGATTTTATGGCTGTTGAGGGCACTTTTTTATGAGTGTGTTTTGCCCACTGGAAGTTTTCCAATGCAACAGCGCCTCTATTGGGAAATTAGCGGCCACGTAAAGTGTCCTTTATGATCGGAAATTCATGACGACATCACGTGTTCCACCCGCCCAGACATGTATTCGTCGGTCAGCATTTGTAGGACTCATCTTGAAGAAACAGATACCAAATATCACGCACACCTAATTGACAGTCTTCCATAACAACTTGCTCCACTCGCGCATTTATGGTTTCGGCTGGTTTGTGGTCGATCCTGCTTCGGTTCATTGTCACACAACTATTGGCCTTTTTTAGATTTTTGCACCCACATGCACGCATTTTTATCATCCATAACGTCTCCACCGCGTTTCCTCAATCGTCGATGAATTTCGATGGGCGTTTCAGCACTCAAGAGAAGAAAACGAATGCTTGCACATTGTTATCAAATACTAAACGTCGCCATTGTAAGTATACAAAACAACACTCACTACAATGGTGGGAATTAGACCTGTACATTGTATGGTGGTGCCATTTATATTACAAATTCTAAAATATACTCCACGTTTTTTAGAATTAACCACATTCTTCTACTTACCCTTAATGCTGAAAAAAAGTTTGAAAACCTTAGAACGTGAACGTACCTCGTATGGTCGTTTTTTCAGATATCGAACTCCTCGGTAGCTGCAAAGACTATTTCTTTGTAGAGCTTGCACGGTGCACAAAATATTCGTCCGGTTAATTTTAAATAAACAAAGCAATTTCGCTTGATGCGTTTTGCATTCATTAAAGTTTCATAAAACAATTGATTGATACAAAACCGTTTTTGAGTAACTTTCAAATTTTTTAAAGTCATTGGCTTGTTTAATGTTATTGTAGGCCACCAACCCACGTAGTTTATCAATTACAAACCGCAATGCCTAGTCATCAAGCTATATAATTTGGCTCTACCTCTTTGAGACATTTTCACAGATTTGTAAGCTTAAAGATTCTTGCAGCCGTGCAATTGATACACTACAATTTGGACTTGAAGTTATGAAATCAATGGCGACGATTGTTATTTCTGCACACTACGTAAAAAAATGTTCTGCTATTCAAGATGTTATTTGGAACGTTTTCGAAATTCTGCTTCTACCTTGTTTTTTAATAACTTTCTGTTGTCTTTGCAACTCATTTTTCAACCTTTACGATAAATGAAATGTGAACTGAACGACGATTTAATTCAAAACTAAACTTTATTTGCAAGGCTTGTGCTGCTGCATAATAATTATAAATTATAATACTAGTAACGCAACAACACTAATTTATTTGTATCACTGTTGTTTGCTGTATAAGTAAGCTCTTTTATTCGACTTTCGCAAATACCTATCTGCTCTGCCTTGTAGTCTAGAACGAATCAGATTTTGAACTCAAGGGCGTCGCTAGAAATGGCATGGACGGTAATCGATGATTCTGGACAGTTCCTGAATATTTTTTTTGTGATGTGTTATTTCTGTTATAATATAAATGCTTTTAAATATGTATAATTTCAACGTTCAATTGTTCTAATCTATTCAAAGTTATTTTGATTAAGCCCACTTTTTCGTTCGTCCAACTTACAATTTTACGCTCACCAAATTCTGACGCTCCTGGCTACAGCTTACCTAGCATATGGATTAATCAGGCCCTAAAAGTTGTATTAAACATAATTTATCATCCACCACAAAAGATAAGGAACCAATTGGAATTAATTTAATATAATTCAACCTTAAGTTCGGATTTCAAATTTCACGTAAATCTGCACAAATATAATAAATTCAGGTAGGCTTTAAGTATTCAGTTATAAATGGAATGAATATGAAAGAGTAATAATAAAAAAAAAAGAAAATCGAAAATAGAGAAGAAGTTCGACTATTTTGAGGCACACAAAAAGATAAAGCGAATGGTCAAATCTAATAAAAACAAAAATAAACATAAAACTGTTGGTAACTTGATTGGAGACACAGATAGGAGTATAATAACTGACGCAAGGGACCAATTAAAAATTGGAAACAGTATCTCTTAGAACTCTTTAATGATGAAAAACCTCCAAAACCGGTCATAGAAGAGATAAACATAAATCTTAGAATATTAAGAATAGAAATAAATATGCCTTGAAAACTATAAAAACTGGCAAAGCTGTTGGTCCTGACATAATACCTATAGAAATTATTAAACTTTTGGATGATGACATAAGCGATACTCTTTAAGATCTTTTCATTATAATTTGCGAAAAACGAGAAGTTGTTAAAGAGTGGTTGTCTACCTTGGGATCTATCCCCAAAATGCAGACTATCGAACTATAGCGCTCATAAGCCGCGCCCTAAAAATGTTCTTAAATATTATTTAGAAAAGAATATATAAAAAATTGGAGGAAGATATAAGCAGTACACTTTAAATTCCGCAAAGAACTTGGAACAAGAAAAACTCTCTTTGGGATTAACATACTTTTCCAACGCTGTCTAGATGTGAATCGGGAGGTGTTTGTATGTTACATAGATTTTGATAAAGTAAAATATCGAAAGTTACGTCAACTCCTAGTCAACGAAAACATAGACTCTGACGATAACCTAATCGATAACCTATATTGGAGCCAAAGGGAAAATACAAAGGTTGAAAACCAACTAACGGAAAAAATAGAAATTCGCTGTGAAGTAAGACAAAGATGCACATCTTACCCTGTTCAACTTTTACATTGAAGCAATTTTTAAATAAACCCTAAAAAAATCCATGGGAATAGTTATAAATAGTAAAACTATAAATAATATAAGATATGCGGATGACACCGTCCTGCTAACAGACAATATCAATGAGATGCAACACCATTTAGAGAAACTAAATGATCGATGTCTCAAATATGGTCTTAAAATGAACTTTAATAAAACCAATGGTAACCACAAAATCCTCACAAATTCGAAATCAAAACCTTATAAACCTGACAATAGCGAATACCGTAATAGAAAATGTACAGTTATATAAATATCTAGAAACCCAGATGAAACAGTCGGGTGAATAAAAGAGGTAAGAACGAGAATAAAACTAGCCAAATCAACATTTATAAAAATGAAAAAGCTATTCATCAGTCGAGATATCGATATAGGACTTAGGATGGGGATGCTACGTTGTTAAATATTCTCGATACTTATGTACGGAGTTGAAGCTTGGACTATAAAGAAAGTTCACAAAGACCAACTAAGGCTTTTTGAAATGTGGTGTTACCGCAGAATGTTACGGATCTGCTGGACAGATACTAATACCGAACTGCAAAACAAAATGCAAAAAGCATGTGAAATTAGTAACACCATTAAAAAGAGAAAACTTATATATCTAGTCTAGAAAGTGAGTGGAGAGAGCAGTATTGGTGGACTACGTGTGGTACTGGCTCAAAAAGCTAATAGATTGGTTTGGCTGGAATAACACTGAATTATTTCGAGCGGCAGTCAATAATAGTCTAAGAGCTAGCGACGAAAAATCAACGTGATAAGGTACAAGGGCAATTAGTATTATTCTAAATTAAGGGAAAGCTCGATTGGCAGATGTTAGTTTGATGGCTGAAAGCGTGGGTGGGGGATCAAATATCCAAATTTTTAAGGAAAAAAACGTGACAAGGTACAAGGCTGAAAATTGGTATTTACATTGTTATTGCAAATGTAATAAAGCAAAAATTGGCAGAAGCGTAGGTGGTAACTAAACGGTTGGCAGAAGTCATCAAAGGTCAACAAAAATTAATGAAAAATACGTGATAAGGTACACTTCTGCCAATTTGCATATTTACTTGTTAGGCAATGTAAGAACTGTATGTAAATTGGCAGAAGTGAAAATGATGAACTGATACTGAAAAAGTTGAAATACGTATGTGACGCGCGGTGTACGCATGTCAGCCGTTGTCAATATTTTTTCGCCGTTTTATAGGTGTACGTCATGAAGTACATTTCTGCCAATTTGTTTAATTATTTTTCATACTGTAAATAATTAAATGAACAACTGGCAGAAATACAAGTTGAATACATATTTATATACCTATAAATTCAAATATACATGAAGAACCACAACGTAACTAACTTCTGCCAATCGAGCTTTCCCTTAATTTAGAATAGTACTAACATTTTAGACATAAATTACCCTTGTACCTTATCACGTTAATTTTTCGTCGCTAGCTCTCCGTCATAGTCTGGCTAGTTGTAAAAAGAATAAAATTGGATTTTTGTGTCATTTCAATTAATGTATAGTATAATTATAATAAGTGGTATCTGTATATGAAATGAAATTAATAATAATGGAAAATGTAAAAAAAGAAAAAGATTGTTTCCGCCCGGGATCGAACCGGGGACCTTCCGCGTGTTAGGCGGATGTGATAACCACTACACCACGGAAACATGTTACGTGGAGTGCTTATCTAAAGTAATTACATCTTACCTAAATATTTGTATTTATATTATAATAAAATTAAATTTGCAAAACAACCTATAATAAAGAATTAAAATAGAGATAATTTTAGTATTCACATCTTTATGAATCTGTCTAGCACTGTGTTGCTAGAGTAAAATGATTATACGCCCTCATTTAACTGTCATTTGGCTTTGAGTGCTGGCTAACTCATGAGTGTTATAATTCCAGTTGAGCCAAACCAGTATATTTTTACTTTCCTTATCCTATAATAAGGAAAGTAATGTAATCGGCGGAAATTTGACCTACACAGTTTTTCACATTTCTGGACGAAATATAGCCTCAGGACACCAAAAAAGTTGGTTTGGGCCATTGGTTCGTGTGTGTGTGTGTGTGTCTGTCTGTCAGTAAACAAGATATCTCGAGAACCGTAAGAGCTAGAGACTTGAAATTTGGTATGCAAGTTACTTGTAGGTAGGGGACGCAGTGCGAAGCTTTTGGTAAAAATCGGCCTTGCCGTTTGGTCACAAGGTCGCAAAATCGGTCTCAAAGCGGTCGCGTATCTAAACGGTTGAAGATACAAAAAATTTATGAGAATAAAAATGATTTATTATCATGAGATAAATATGAATTTAAAATAAAAGTTGGTAAAATAGGAACTCGAAAAAAAATTGAAACTCAGGATTTTTAACATACCGGGTGTTCATAAAATATTTCGGGAAATTTATATTACTGGATAGATCAAACCGAGACGAACAAAAAATTAAAATGAAATTTTTTGATCCGAGGTCAAATAAATAAGTTGTAGCCGATTAAAAATTAATTAAACGGACCAATCACAGCGCGCTCGGAGAGCTACCGGGCCGACTTCGGGAGGACGGGGGGGAGCGCTTGGCCGCTAGGAGGGAGCACGCAGGCTGTGCGACCGAGCTCGCACGGTTACCTTCAGTGACGTAGCAAAATTGTAAGTACGAGTCAATTATTGTCTTGTACTGTTTATTTTAATCAGCTTTCGAGTGTTGGACTCGCGCCTCGTCCTTTTTTAAAATAACAAGTTCTGGGACGAGAGCAGCGTAGGCCGATATATATATATATATATATATATATATATATATATATATATATATATATATATATATATATATAATAGGATAAGGAGTCGTGTGATGATTCACACCAGATTTTTATAGTTTGTTGCCTACTACACTATCCTTTGAAGCAACTGTTCCGAAATGATTTAATGTTTACCGATGGCTGTCAATTAAACGTGACCATGCTGTTATATTGGTTTATAATAGTTTAGGTCATTATTGTTATTTGCATGCAGTCGTATTTGCAGCGTTAATGAAATTTGTCTTTTAACAAGCTGTTTATTTAGTGTTCTTGCACAACAACTTTATAACACTCATTAAATGTATTTTGGTGTTTTAAATAAAGCGACCAGAGGTCGTTGCTTTTTATACTTTTGTTTTATATACTATTCTTTAAACCAGTTATTCCTAAAGTGTGTGTCGCGATCCTCTGTGTGGTTACATTAAGTAACTTGGGAGATTGACAAAGAATATACGATGTAAAGCAAAAGCACCTCGTTGAAACAATAATTTAAGTATTTCGCAATGTAAGTAAAAATATATCAAATAAGAAAATCTATTAATAATAATTTTTAAAGTAATTTTTCAGTCATTTACTAGTAGAAGTTCAAATGGCTTCTTTTTCTTCTTAAGATGCTTTCTTTTTATGGAAGGTTAGCAACAACTTCAACAAATCGTTCTCTACCTTGTGCTAATCTTAGCACTGACTATGAATTTAGACCAGTGCAGTCTCTCACATTTCTCATCCATTAACATTGCCTCCTGCCTGGTCTCTTCTACCCTCAATCTTGCCCTCCATTACTAGTTTTAGAAGCTTGCATCTTCTGCCTCTGTATACATGTCCTAAGTAGCTTGTCTTTCGTCTTTTGGCAATTCCAAGAATTTCTCTGTCTACATTAATTCTTTTTAGGACCCTTTAATTAGTAGTGTGTTCCGTCCATGATATTTTGACCATTCCACGCATTATCCACATTTTAAAGGCCTCTAACCAACACATCGAACCGCCTTTCAGCGTCCAGGATTCAATTCCATATAACAGAATCAACTGTCTATATAGCTTTCTGCAAATCTGTGTCTTTGTTAGTAAGTTTTTCATTCTAAGAAATGCGCTTCTTGCGTTTTCTGTGCGGCAGCGTATTTCTACTTCTGAATTCAAGTCCCTTGTTATCCAGCATACTAAGTATTTGAATTGGTCCACCTGTTCTATTCGTTTGTTTTATACAATTATGTTGGTGTTTGCATTTGTGTTTTTGTTTTTTGAGATAAGTATTGCCTTTGTTTTTTCTGCGTTTATCTTAAGACCAAATGCATCTCCCTCCCTTGTTATTGCAGCAACAAGTTTTTGAAGCACTTTCCGGCTGTTAGCTAATGTAACGATGTCGTTTCCGTACCGTATATTATTCACTAGTTCTCCGTTCACTTTTATAATCTATTCGATGTTTTCTAGTGCTATCTGAAATACTTTTTCTGAGTACATGATGAATAAGACTGGAGAAAGTATACCATATCTTACACCTCTTTTGGTGGGAATGCTGGTGGTCAATTTATCTTCTATTTTTATAGATGTTGCTTGCTCCCAGTATAGATTCTTAATTAGGTTGATGTCCTTCTAGTCTATTCCTTGTTCATAGAGTATATTGATCAGCTCTATGTGTCTTACTTGATCAAATGCTTTTTCGTAGCATATGAAACATAGGTAGACATCATGTAATTGGTCTCTGTATTTTTGAAGTAGTACATTAAGTACAAACAGTGCTTATCTAGTTCCAAAGCCTAAAAGGGAATCAAATTGTTCTCCTAAATATTGTTTTCATTTTGTATGTATTAGTTTGTTGTATGATTCTTAACGCTACCTTCAGTACATAGCAGATTAAGCTAATCAATCTATATTGTGGGCACTTATTTGCTCCGCTCTTTTTAAGTATTGAAATAAATGTAAATCGGGTCCAGTCGTGTGGTATGATTTCCGTACAATATATTTTATTTAAGAAGGTTGTTAAAAGGTTGAAGCTTTCATCCTCTAATAGTTTAAGCATCTCAGTATAGATATTTTATTTACCAGGGGCTCTAAGTGTCTTTGATAGTTTTATTGCGTGTTTTACCTCTG
This sequence comes from Sinelater perroti, assembly GCA_036346155.1. Taxonomy (NCBI): domain Eukaryota; kingdom Metazoa; phylum Arthropoda; class Insecta; order Coleoptera; family Elateridae; genus Sinelater; species Sinelater perroti. The sequence goes on from JARFIY010000001.1 coordinate 48,466,154, forward strand.
TTATAAGAATTATAGTTAATTAGTTTTCGTGGTCTATTTGTTTTGGTTCTGACTCCTGATATTATCAAAAAGTTCTTGTATATAGTTTGTCCATATTTTTTCTATCTCTTCTGGGTTTATTGTTTGTTTGTTATTATTTGTAACTAAAATACCCTGTTGATGAGTTTTATTTTTATTTTTGGTTATTTCTTTTATTTTTTATTAATGTTAAAAAGATCATGTTTGCTTTGCAAATCTTTGAGTTCTTGACAGCGTTTCTCCATTCAGGTCTCCTTTGCGAGTCTTGTAATATTTTGTGGATTTTTTTATATTTATTATTGTTTTTACATTTGTATTTTCTTCTTCATCAATAATAAAAATTTCGGTCATCCATTCTTGTTTTGCTCCCTGCTCTTGAATTTCCAGTTCATTTTTTTTCACCTCATGTATTACGTTTTTAATAGATTGCCAAGAGTTTTCTATTGTTTATGTTGTATAAAATTACACAGTTTTCTTGATCTTACCATTTAAAACTCGTATTATTTTTTTTTGTTTCTGGTTCCCCCAATTGTTTAAAGTTATGGCTTGTGTTTTTTCTTTTTTAAATTTTCTCTAGTCTTATTTTAAATTTCCTAACTATGGGATTATGATCAGATCCAGTGTCTGATTCAAGATAAATTTGTACACCTCTAATTTTGTTTCTATATCGTTTATCGACCGGCATGTAATTTATTTGATTTTTTATGACATTTTCTTTGTTGTCTTCTGGTCATTTCCAAGTGTACAATCGACTTTTTGTTAGTTTGGTACCATTAAGTTTTCTTTATTACAGAACTATACCAGTATATCACCCCTTCAAGACCATGGTCTCCAACAATATCTTAAACTCTTAAACCCATGATTATATTACATTTCATTCTTGTTGGTAATTTTTAGTAGGTCTTTGAAGTCTTTGTAGAAGAGCCTTGTTTCATGATCGGGTTTGTCCGCCGTGAGTCCATACACTTAAATGATGCTTATGTCTTTCAGAAATGCTTTTATTTGTATTAGGACAACTCTGTCTGATACTGGTACAAACTTTTTAATGGATTTTCTGCATTTTTATGTACTATTATTGGAACACAATTGTATATGTTGTTACCTACATAATACATTGTATAGTTATCGATATCAATTTGATTTGTTCCGGACCATCTCACTTCGCTCACACCCAGAATATTTATGTTTATTCTTCGCATTTCCCTAATAATATTATGTCTTTGCTGCTTTAAATAAAGATTTGGCATTCCATGTTCCTATTTTAATTATATTTTTATTCGGTTTCTCCACTTTCGGTGCCTAGCTTTCGTCGTGGGAATTCTTAGCATCCTTTGATCATCTAAGGTCTGCTACGAACTAGGGGCCGAAATATGTATACAATTTGCCATGGTTGTTTTCTTGTTCATGTGAACCTTTAATACAGTAGTTTCCCTTTGCCCTCTGTATCCATATGCCGTTGACCATGAATAGTTCCTCTGCCTTTTGACATTTTTTCTTAAGGGCAATTGAATTCTCTTTACTTTGTCTATACAATCCCTAGAAAGTGGGTTGCCACTTAATGCAACTTAAATCTGCCGTGCCGAAGTTCTTCGCCAATGTAGTTTTCGTCCGTATCTCTAGACAAGGGGGATGCGATATAGCCCGCAACGCTAAGTTTCCAACAGGACTTAGCCACTGGCATAATAGTCAGGCCCACTCCCGCGACGTGGACGCGCCTGTTGAGAATTCCCCTTAGATCAGGTTAATGCTTGCATTAGGAGCCACAAGCAAATTGCTTCAGTAGATTAAAATTTCGTACGAAGTTGGCCTTGTCCAGAAAATGGATGGTTTTATCGTTGAGTGATAATGTAACCTCTCCATATGTCCCTGAATTTTTTTTTATTTCCCTGGCAAATAATTCCACTTATAGACCACGCCGAAGATTAATATTTCTAATGCGTCATAGAGCATACATAACGTTCCACAGTTTTGAAACTTTTGAATCGACTTAACATTTTTTGATTTAGTGCACCCCTATCGCTGGGTGCCGTAGGGTTACGCAAATTTTAAAATTGATATACAACAATGCTTTGTTGCAAGTAATATAAATAGTTCTCTCTAAAACACCAGAATAACTGGCTGTATTTAAGTTGTAATTAGAACCATTTTTTACATGTCCCTTCTATACAAGCTTCGCATCCAGTGTCATACCTAAATACTTACAAGAAAGAAAAAAGAGATCACCCGTCGTATTTCGACATAATTCTACGTCGATCGAGCATTTCAAAAGTTGCCGAAACGGCCAGCCTCCTGGTTAAAATTTAATTTAAAATTGATGAAGTTTTTGATTTTTGCTAATAATTTATTAATGTCTATTTATTAATTTACAACATTAATAAATAGTGCAATAATCGATGTTAAAGCTCTTAAATAGCTTATTTATTGCTCTAGTTTATTTAAATGCAACATTAATTGTCGCATGAATTAAACTCTACTTAAACTGTGCAATTTATATAGTTGTCAAAGTCTGCTTCAAGTTTTCTTGATTATAACTTGAGCAAATGTTATTGGCATATAGTGATATGTTTCGGTTACCAGTTAAATTTCATAACTAGATGCAGAATATGTGCCGCTAGATAAAGGCGGAGGAGATTCACATAGATACGAATCAGATGTTTTATTAGTTCTTAAATCTACCAATACAATACAACTAACCCTACTACAATATTTCTTGGTCGAATTTGTTTCAAGTAAACTTTTTCCTTTCTTAACGAAAACTAAACTAGCTAATATTATTCAAATTTCACGAGGTACACACAAGAAAGTAGTATTTATAAATTGTGAAGTATATTTATATTTCCAAAACTATTAAATAAAATTGATATTTTTGCCAGATGCAGAAAAAAGCTTCTATATTCTGATAAGAATCTATATTCTCAATAAGTGTTTTAACACGCATAATACATATAGCAACTCTGTCGATGAATTATTTTAAAAGAATCATATCTCTCAGATTTAATCACTTGATAACAATAATATCTAGAGTTAAGAGTGACATATTTGCTCCTGTATGCCAGATATAAAATATATATGATATATTATAATTACTAATGCATGATTGTTGGCATTTACAAAATGTTTCATACATGCCAAGTAAGTGGACAAAGTATGGTTACAACCATCATTGACGGTAAAGTTTATTTAAGTAAGCATTTTGGTAACGAAACACTGAATGTAACTGCATAAATTTACTAAAACCTTTAACAAACCTATGAAAAATGAATTTTGAGATATAACCTGGAGCACTTTTTAGGTTTGCAAACAGGTAGTAATCGTTAAGAGCCAGATCCGGAGAATACGGTGGATGTGAATACAATTCAAAGTGCAATTCGTGCAATTCATGTCTTGGTGGAAGAGCACTTTTTTTTCTTCATTAGGGGTCGTTTTTCTACAATTTCTTCTTCACACGCACCAATAACGCCATACAATATTTGCTATTGATGGTTCTTCCTTTCCCAAAGTAATCGATGAATAAGTACCGCGCGCATCCCAAAATACGAAGACCAAAAGCTTACCAACTGATATTTACGTTTTTGGTCATTTTGGGGGGCTTTCGCTTTTTACTGTCCACTCAACTGACTGCCCATTTGGCTCTAAAGTTTGGTGATGATTCCATGTTTCATCCGTTGTCACATACCCTATAAAAATTCTTTATTGCGCTGAAACAGCTTCTGAATTGTCGACGCGTTGTTATTTTTGATCGACTGTGAGAAAACGCGGTACCCACTTCGAACAGAGCTTTCTCACGGAAAATGCTTCTTGATATCCTTAAGGTGTCAGCTATCTTACGCAACTTCAATTTACAATCGGCCAAAAGTATTTTGTAAATTTTTTTCTTTTTAGAACAACTGCCGAATATGTGACCAGAGTATCATCGGTGTTTGTACGGTCGCGTTTAAAACTAGAAAACAACTTCCCTACCATTTTCCTCGATGGAGCAAAGTCCAAATAACACTTGTCAAGCCATTGCTTTGCTTGAATATTATTTTTTCCCATTAAAAAGCAATGCTTTATCAACACACAAAATTTAGATTTTTCTATTGTTTTGAAATTCACAAAAGTAGCGTCACTAAAACCACTGTAACTTACGAACTAAACGTAAGATTATCATGCCATTTTGACATGTATCATTTAAAGGTTAGTACTTTCCAAAAATCATATGGATTTGTCAATAGTGACCCCATTTAACAGTAATCCTACGAATTTATTGAGTGATGTGTTAAACCAGAGCCAGTCTATAATTAGCTTAGAATTTTCTATCTATTATAATAACACATCAGCTTTCTGCTTATCTTATACTTATTAGTTATATCTCAAAAAATATTAACTTGTTTTTTTCTTGGGTTTAATGCATCATAATAGCTAAATTATTGCAGCAAAACTAAAAGAGAAATCCAAAAATAATAAAATATTATAATTAGGGGAAAGGTGGATCACATAGAGTTACTGTTAAAAAATTACATATAAAAAGACAGACTAGACGGTGACCATTTCAAATTTGGTTGAATATTATAAATGTCGCAATAATAGACTTGTTTCTTCTTCACACAAACAAAAATTTGAACTTTGTCGTTAGAGCAGTCCAAAATTAAAAGAATATTTCTAAAAAGACTAGTTCGTAAATTGGAACTACGGCTTAATAAATCAAAAAAATTGCGACAGAGCATTGTAGGTATAAAAACGCCTATAGTAGTTCTAGAATTAGAAATCTCTGAATCCAACACACCACCTAAAAATAGAGATGCAGTGTGTTTTCAGTTTAATATTTGTTGAATCATTATCCTACGATGCATAAAGTGCAAAACACCTATCTACTTCCTTGAGTAAAAATACATATTGTCAAATATCACGTTTAATGTCATTTTTTCAAAAAGTAAAAATTTAAAAATGAGAAATATAATATATAATTTTTCTTCACTTTAAATATTTGCAAACCACTTTAGACAAAGCTTTTAGGTTTTAGGTATTTTAAACATTCCATCAAATATGATCAGTGAACAGGAAAATTATTCTTATACAGTTCTGTTAACTGTGAATTTATATTTAATAGAATTATTTACATTTAATAAATAATGTAAATTTAATAAGAAATTTTAGATAAGAAACCTAAATTGATTCTAAGACGGATAAATTTAGAGTAGAAGTAGTTGTGTTTATGTAAATTACTTTAATGTAATTGTGTCGATAAATTGCTTACGTGCTACGTAAAACTCAAACAAGCAATTTTTTATTTAAGAAATTTTACTACTTTACTATTGGAATTTGAAATTTGTTATGAAGTACGGTACATATGGCATACTACAATAAAGATTTGTAAAATTTGTAAAATTTCTACACACGTTCGTAAGTCCTTCGTTAATAATGTGGGTTTCAAAGCGTGTTTTATATTTCCCCCATGGTACGCGTTAAGACGACTGGTGGTATAAATACAATATACAATACAAATATCAACGCACAGTACTCTTCCGCTATTTGAGTAGGATTTCCACGGAAGAGCAGCTCCCTCTATAGTGGTCGGTGACTGCATGAAGGAAAGCTGCTGACAGGCCTTAAACTAAGTAACTGCGGGACATAACAAAACAACTTAAAGCATAACCCAAAATCTCGGACAGGACCGTGTGTCGGGTGCAAGCACTGCTCCAGTAGTCTTCGGACTCATGCCTCTATAATCTCCTTTACGGTTAAGGATTGTCATTGCGATTGTTCCTGAGGTTGACGTTGAAATCGTAGCGTGATGGGAAGTTCTTGGGGCAAACCTATAACCTCCGTTCTCCATAATAGCCTCATTTGGAAGTTGGTAGACCTTAAGTAGGCCGTCCCCACATCGCCTGTAGGGGGGAGTCAGAATCTTCGCGCGCTTATAGTGGGTGCCCCGGTCACCTCATAGCTATACAGGCCATAGATGGATAAGTTTCCGTGGTCTTAATGCTGAAAAAAAGGTTTTTAGCGCGCTAGGAGATGTACTCTTGTATTATAGGCATGTCTGCGTCTTTGTGCAAAGCTGTTTTCGGATGAACCACGGATCGCCAAAGATGGTCCTTAATGCATGCGTTGTAATGACCCACAAATTAGTTTTAGAGATAATGAGTTTTCTTTCTATAAGAGAGCCGGCTCTTAGGATGAAATATCAAACTCAGGTCTTGCCGTGCTGCCTTTGTCTTATTTGTGACCCCTTTTACCTGAGCCTTCCAGTCAGTTTCCTATCCATGGTTACTCCAAGGTATTTAGCCTCTTGTTTCTAGGTTATCTCCCTGTCGAATATCATTACTGGAGTTCTGTCATCACGCCAATGATTTTTTGTCCTGGTTGAGAATAGGATCGCTAAACTTTTCTCCGCGTTGACTTCTATACTCCACCGCTGGCACCATTTTTTTTATCAAGTTCATGTAAGCCTGGATTCACCTTATTGTTTGTTAGGGCCTCAGTAAGCCTTCTGTGTATTGGACCATCATTTTGGAGGGCGTCTTGGGCATGTACCGATAATTTCACGGCACCAATCTTGATTTTAAACTTGCATCCTAGCATGTAGAATCGGATCAATTGGAATATCGGAAGCGAGAGAGCATCTTGAAGATGAGCCAATTATGCCAAACCTTATCAAAGGCTTTGGCCACGTCAAGGAAGACTGTTCCGGTAACTTCTTTTTTGCAAAGCATTTTGTGATATTTTTCACCATCCGGAGTAGCTGGTGAATGGTGGAATAGCCAGAGCGAAATCCGAATTAATTCTCTGGGGTCAGCTTTAAGTCTCAACTGGCATCTTCAGGCGTTGGTGGATTATTTGCTTCACAAGCTTCCACTTGGTGGAAAGAAGGCTGATGGGCCTGTAGTCTTGGGGAATTGTACCAGACTTTCCAGGCTTTAGAAACATTATCATGTCCGCCACTTTCCACGGGCTCTGAAAGTGACGAAGGCGGAGGACAATATTGGCTGTGGTCAGTACGCAGACGACTGCCTTTTTGGGGGAGCCTGCAGCGCACGGTTCTGGATGCCATCGGGTCCAGAAGCCTTGCGCGGGTTTAGGGCTTGGATCGTCTGAAGGACTCCCTAACGGTGCGCTTCTTTTGGAGTTGTTTGGCCTGCGCAGCCACTTTCTGTACATGTCTGATGTCAAATATTTGCTTTGCTGTCCGGTTTGTTTTTATAAAGCCCAGTGGCATGGGTCACCTGTATTTGCCCCGGCGCATCCTTCTAACCGACGACACCAGATTCTGACGAAACAGGTCCTCCTTATCTGCCTACCGGAAAGATCTTAAGGTACTTCTCTGAGCACCACTCGAAAAGGCTTTTACTCAGGTAGCAACTTGGAATGGTATGGAATGGTACTTGCATCCTTAAAGCAACTAATGCCCCTGTGGTCATCTATTCTAATCGAGTGAAAATTTGTGGACGAAACGTCAAGAGTTTTCGAACTTTGACCACGGCCTAACAATCCAAAAATCAGCCACACGATGCCTTTGCATTTATTTGGCCTAGTCATCATACTACCACTTCTTAAAAATTCTCAAATTTTTTCTTACTTAAAATAGTGCAATAGACTGTTTTGGTGTTTATTAATATTTCTATTTCTCAGACTTTTTAACTACTAAAATCTATCCACAATCTAGAAGACTACACCCTCAAATTACTTAACCATTGTTTATCCAATATCTATTTTGGCATTTGAAATAAATTTTGTCACCGAACCAATAGCGCTCCTAGTTTCCCGACTTTCACCTGTCGTAGCAAACTTTTTATGGCTGATTGTGAAATAAAAACCCTCGCTACTTATTGGATAAGGTAAGTTAGACATAATTGTGTTATCTGGCTCCAAAGCCAAGATACGTTTTTCTGATTCCTTTTTTTTGCCGTGACAAACTTTACAACTATACCAAGTTTATATTGGAAATAAAAGACAACAACTTTCTGCTTTTTCTAGGCACCTTCATGGCAAAAAAAAACTTTCCAACGACAGTTTCTATCACACTGTCTACAAGAAATGTCTTACTAATTGTCACTTAAATGCTAAATTTTATCATTCTGGTAGACGAATTATTTGATGCACGAAAGGCCGACAAGACATCAGCATTTGCCAAGTATAATTAGGAAATTGATCATAAAACTAATTTTTCCAAATAAAAGACACTCGCTTTTAGTTTTCATTCCACCAATAGAGTCATTTCTAAAACAAATGAAATAGAACATTCTCAATGACTTATTACCAAAAAGGATAGTTAACATTTAGCCATTGTTTAAAAATCAACAATTAATAATATATAAGTTATTGGTTACGTAACTCGTACGGAGAAATTATTTTCAACCCAGAATATTTATATAAATGAAGCACTAACAAAGGCTTGCCTTCATTTATCATTTAGAGTTATCTTTGAGAGTAAGTTAAAACACCAGATAAAGGAATAACTCGAATCCCTCGTAAAAATGTTATCAAAATCAATGCCGAAACGTCCAGAACTGTTTATATATTTTTAACCGAGGAAAACTTTTCCAGAGCGCACACACACACACGTGAACGAATGCTATTATGTTTGAAGATTTCTTTGGGGACATTCTGAAAAAAAGAAAACACCACCAATCGATCTAGGTGTGAATGGTAATGTTATCTCTAACTCTTACTAGGGGTGACCTGTTAAGATAGTTTGCCATGCTATAATACCTACAGTTAGATTTGTATGCAGTGTCTTTGCTCTATTTATTTGCGTCTACGAAATTTTAACATCTGATCATTATTTTAGTTAAAAGAAATTCTATGGCACTCGTGTACCAGAGTATTTTTTTCGGTTTGTCCATTATAATTCGTTGCTGGTGCAGATATCAGTGTTAGTCGCAAAAACGACATAATGCTGTTTTAAACCCATTGTGAGTAATCGACGTCGAACAGAAGAGATAGATAGTCGGTACGGTATAATAGTCCACCGTTGTTGCTCTGGAATAAAAAAGAAGTCGTACTTCAGTCTGCGTATTGCTTTAGGCCCCGGTATTCGCGAATGAGTATATTTCTCGACCAAATGGTTTCATATTCGTGCCACAGTACTGCTTCGGCGACTAATTCTTCACTCTATATTTCGTGAAAAAACGCCAACTTTATGTAGGCCAACAATCTAGTCAAAGACATTCTTGCACTGTTTATGTATATTTTACACTTAATATAACTACTTTTTCTGATCTCATATTTAAGAGACAACCAAACGACCAAATTGTGGATGAACATATGATTTTACTTTCCTTATCTTATAATAAGTGTGTGTGTGTGTGTGTGTGTGTGTGTGTGTCGGTCTGTCAGTAAACAGGATATCTCGAGAACCGTAAGAGCTAGAGACTTGAAATTTGGTATGCAAGTTACTTGTATGTAGGGGCGCAGTGCGAAGCTTTTGGTAAAAATTGGCATAGTAGTTTGGTCGCAAGGTCGCAAAATCGGTCGCAAATCTAAACAGTTGAAGATACAAAAAATTTATGAGAATAAAAATGATTTGTTATCGTGAGATAAACATGAATTTAAAGTAAAAGTTGGTAAAATAGGAAATCGAAAAAAAAACTGAAGCTCAGGATTTTTAATATGCCGGGTGTTCATAAAATATTTCGGGAAATTTATATTACCGGATAGATCAAATCGAGACGAACAAAAAATTACAATAAAATGTTCTGATCCGAGATCGAATAAATAAGTTATAGCCGATTAAAAATTAATTAAACGGGCCGATCACAGCGCGCTCGGACAGCTTCCGAGCCGACAGCGGGAGACGGGGGGGGGGGGGGGGGGCTTGGCCTCTAGGAGGGAGCAGACAGGCAATAATGGGGAAGGCTGTGCGGCAGAATTCGCACGGTTACCTTCAGTGACGTAGCAAAATTTTAAGTACGAGTCAATTATTGTCTTGTACTGTTTATTTTAATCAGCCTTCGAGTGTTGGACTCGCGCCTCGTCCTTTTTTAAAATAACAAATTCCGGGATGAGAGCAGCGCAGGGCCGAGACGATAGACCCGGTATAATAAATAATAGTTCCCCGTAGCAGGCCCGAAGGCCTATGGGGGTCGTAACAGGATAGATCTGCTACAATCTAGAGCCTACGATACACAAGGGTAGTAACGTGGCTAGAGCTATGTACCTACCGTCTATTATTACCCCAGAGTTTGACCTTCAGGTACTCATTTATTGCAGCCCGGGTCGTAAAAATGCCCAGTGATCGAATTGACGATAGTGGGATTTGAACCCGCAACTCTTGGTTTCGTAGTATAGCGATCTATCCACTAAGCCACCACGGCTCGATGGACCCGGTATAATATATAATAGGATAAGGAAAGTCGTGTGTGTGTGTGTGTGTGTGTGTGTGTGTGTGTGTGTGTGTGTGTTGTGTATATAAATTTTGGTGCTACAATTTCAATAAACAGGAGTGTATATAAGCCCGCGCGCGTGTTAATGGAGTAAATAGTTTCTCATTATATCAATACGGTTAAAAATGCTGTACTTCCTTTATACATACAACAATTAGAGTCTCTTATAAATGGTTTCGGTTTGAAATTTCTAATAAAAAGCCCTGAGCGGTAATATGCTAAACTTCGTCATAAAACTGCAGTGAAATGAAAGCGGCAAACCGACGTTCATATTCGTTACATCACGTCACTTTAATACCTGAGTGCATCGAATTACAGTCGTTTAAAAGTTATTGCCTAGCCATCAAACTGTGCGAGCTGCTTTAATGAATCCGCGCTAAGCCTGCTGTACTCCGTTTTTGCAATAAAGAAAAGCAGTTGCGGGAGATGGCGCAGAAGCATTCCCATTTTTATATCGCTCCCAGTTACCCGCTCGCCTTTCCATGTTGTCCAAAGGCAAATATTTGCCAGTTTTATGAACTGACTCACCACTTCATACGGTTTTATCAAAATATTAGATATGGCAACGTATGGAGCGTCCGCAAACACGACGTGAATTAGCTCTTCGGGTTATTAAATAACCATACAGCTTTTAAGCTGCCCCACATTTCTATTTTTTTCGCGGAAGCAGCCCAATTCTAAATCGGGTTTTGTTGGTTCCTACAAAATAAATTTTACCGCAGAAATAAAAAAAATACAGGAAATTTAATACAAATGAATGTACTTTGCTTTAGTACTGCATGTTCATTAGAAAATCATGTATTTTAAATAAAATTCAACAATAAAATATATTTAATAATGAAATGTAGAAATTGCAAATAAAAAATAAATTGTATACTAAGGTGCTAGAATAAAATACGAAAACAGAAAATTCAAATAAGAAATTCCATTAACACAACGCGTATTCAAATATTCGATTAAAACATACAATTTATTATTAGTTAAACTTCATTTATGTATCATACAATATTTTATTCTTAGGGTATAGTATCAATTCAGTCATCTATGGTTTTTGTTTTGATAACGGAAGAAGGTATCTCCTATTATTCTTCTATCCCTGCTGGCATTTATTCAACTTTGTATCTACTAAAGTAAATTTCCTTTAGTTGGATTTATATCTGGAAATTGTTGCCACCATGGTAAAGGTTCTACGTGCTCAATGATAAGGGATGATATTCTTTATTGAACCAACATCTTTCTTATTGAAAATGTTATTACTGAAGACAGGTAAAAGTTATATCTTAATGCAACGGCTATCCTTCCAAAAATTATTCTACAGGGGCTTTTATTAAAAATATAACAGATATTTAAAAATCATTTGGTCACAAATGTATTTCTGTTTTCTGATTTTGTCAGCACACTTTCTGTAAGTGTATTAGCAAGTGTTTCTTCTTTACGATTCGTTTATGTAGCTTCACATAATTAAATTATGCATCTGTTTTTTTTATGCTACCTACTCTAATAGGTTTACCCTTTTTTGGGAGAGTTTAGTAAGCTTCGCATTTATTTTCTTTTTTTTTTTTAATTATAGGTGTATCGTTTTTAACTTTCAATAGTATCTATCTTCCCAATTTTATTCATTCAGTTATTTCTCCTATACTATGTTTTGGACACATGTTTTCCATTCTAATATTGGTCAATCTTTCTTTCTTTTCTTTTAGACGATTAATTAATAATTACTTTAGATCAACTTCCTTTATTCATTCTTTGTGTGTGGATGTACCGGCTAAATATTTTGTTTTCCAATTAGCTTGCAAATGATTTTTTTACTTCTATCTTTCTTTCCTCCTTTCTCTTCTGTTTGTTTTCTCTCGTTGCGTGTGTATTGTAAATTTTTTATCATAAAATCTAGTTCTACTGTTCTCAATGTATTTCTTATTTTCTTAACTCTCAGCTATAGTTTTCTCTTTATATGTTATAACATCAACATACGACAACTTCTACATCCATAAATGTTAGATGAGTGTCAATATTTTTTGCTGGATTTTTCAATCAGTCTGATGCAGATGATGATATTATATGTATATGATATTTTAAATCTACATTTACTTTGATATTATTTTGCACTCTATATTTGAATGTTTACCAAATTAGCAGTTTTAACAATTGTGGGTAAAAGAGAGTAGTGATGACAAGCGGGCAGCAGCATTGAATGTAACAAAGTAGGATCGGTCTTTAATTAGTCAGGTTTTCGATAAGTTGATTGAGGCCTCGAGTCGCCGCAAACGGCCGTAATGATAATATCCCAAAGTAGCAGGAAGGCAGGATAGCATTCAGGAAAATGAGCAAATTGAAAACAGCAGACGAAAGAAATAAAAGAAGAAGGCAATACAAAAGCGATGATAATATTGACAACAAGTAAAAAAACAACAAAATTATCAGTTAAGACGCACAAAAATTAATATTAAAAGAAATTAAAGCAATTATAAGAAAAATGTATTATGGATTTTAGAAAAAAGAAGAAAATTAAAGTTATTTAAAAATAAGATGAAACAAAGTTGAAATGAGAAAAACAGCAGTTAATTAATAGAACTACACAAAAGAGAAGAGCTAATTGAAAAGGAAAATCAGAACAGGAGAATAATAATAAATAAACTAAAAGTCGATGATTAAAAAATTCGAAAAAGGCTGAACAGGTCTTCAGTAATGAAATACAGCTAAAGGTAATTGAGGCATATGAAATAGGTAAAATAACAAAAAAGACAATTATTGTTGTTAACTAATACATTTGATCACGAAATAGAAATAGAAAGAGACTTAGAGAGAAAAAATCTACATACAAAACGATCTAACAAAAAATAAAAGGGATATTCAAACTAGAATAGTAGAAATAACCAAAGAAGAAAGACAGGCAGAAACTAAAGTAACAATTTGTTTTCTAAAAGATAATAATAAATAATCACGTATGTAAATGGGATAAGACAAAGAATTAACTTCAGTACGATAAAGAAAAGGAGGATAAACATGAAAATTATCCAAAAAACTGATGAAATAAAGAACGATTGAAACTAAAGATGAATAAGGCGATGAATATGGATAGGATTAAAAATCAACTGAAATTAAATAATAAGAATAAACCAATAATAAAAATAAAAACTTCTTCTTCTTTGTCCTTTCCCTTGTATCTTACGGTGTCGGGTCCTCGATCCATTTTTGGTACTCCTTTCTGTTGAGCGCCATCCTCTTTACTTCCTCGATGTTCCTTCCCCTCTGCTGTACCACAGTTTTAATACCTTCTATCCATTTCATTCTGGGTCTGCCCCTTCCTCTCTTCCCATCTCCTCTTGCTTCCATGATCCTCCTTGGGAGCCTCTTGCTGTCCATACGCACCACATGTCCATACCACTGCAGCTGTCTATTTTGTATGGTTTCTATCAGCGGATCTACACTTAGCTCTTCTCTTGTAATTATGTTTCTCACTCTATCTCTTCTGCTCCTGTCCATTATTCGCCTTAAATACCTCATTTCTGCGGCAGTGATTTTGCTTTTGTGTTTGTCTTGCATGGGCCAAGTTTCCGCTCCGTATATCAGTGTTGGTACATATACTGTTTTGTATAGGTGTAACTTTGTTTCTTTTCTCAATTCTTTTTTATTTACCAGTGTTGTGTTTATCTGGTAGTATACTTTTGCTGCTTTTGATGTTCTGTTTCTTATTTCTTGTTCTAATGTCCCATCATTGCTTAATATTACTCCCAGATACTCATATTGTTTTACTACATCTAGGGTGTTCTGTCCGCATCTAATATTCATGTCTTCATCCTCATTGCCTGTTTGTTTGCTAATTTTCATGATTTTGCTTTTTTTGCATTAATTTTCATTCCTGCATTTTGTATACTGTTGTTCCACTTATTGACTGCGGCTTGTAATTTCTTGGCTGTGTCCGCCAGTAGCACAATATCGTCTGCATACACCAGGCTTTGGAGGTTTACTTCTTCCATTCTCCAGTGCCCCAATTTTAAATTTAGTGATTTCTGTTTACTCTTCTTTAGAATTTGGTCCATAACTATAATGAATAGGAAAGGACTAAGGGAGTCTCCTTGTTTGATTCCTTTTTCTATGTTGAAGCTCTTCGACTCCTTCCCCTTTATTCTGACTGTTCCTATTATTTTTTTGTATAACGCTTTTGTGACTTTGTTCAGTTTGTCGGGTACTCCTGTCTCTTCCATGGCCTTCCATATAATCCTCTTTGGTATACTGTCGAAGGCTGCACTTATGTCTAAAAATGCCAGGTATAATGGTTTTCGTTCTTCTAATCTCTTTTTCGTCGCCGCTGTTATAGTGTATATGTGATCTTGTGTTTGTCTATTTTTTCGAAATGCCGCTTGTTCCTCTTGTAATTCATTGTCCATGTAACTTCTGATCCGTGTCTCAATTATTCTCGAGAATATCTTCTGTATACATGATGACAGGCATATGGCTCGGTAGTTATCACAATCATTAGTATTTCCCTTTTTGTGTATTGGGACGATTATATTCTCCTCCCATTCTTTAGGTATGACTTCTTCATCCCAGGCTTGTTGGCATATCTTTGAACCACTCTCCCAATTTTTCACCTCCGTATTTGATCATCTCGGGGCTGACTTCGTCTTTTCCGACCGATTTTCCTAATTTCAGTCTGTTAATTGCTTCTATTACTTCTTCTGTGGTTATTATTTGTTCACCCTCCATGTCTGCTGGGGCTTGCCTTATGTTTCTCCTCTCAGGTTCTATTCCTTCTGCCTTAAATTTATCTTTGTAATATTCACTCCATGTATCTAGGATTTTGCTTTCTTCTGTGACCATGACACCGTTTTTATCTTTTATACACCATGTTGTTTTGCCATATTTTCCCCTTAGTTGTTTAACTGTCGTCCAAAACTCTTTCTTGTTATTAGTGTTATCTCGGAATTTCTCCTCGATTTCATTTCCAAAGTCCTCCCATGCTATATTCTTTGCTTCCTTAACTATTTCCTTTGTTTCGTTCCTCAATGTTATATAGCTTTGTCTGTCTTCTTCTCTTTTCGTCTGCAGATATTTCTTCCATGCCCTCTTCTTTTCTTTGACTTTCTGTTTTATCTCTTCATTCCACCATTTTGTTATTTTTTGTGTTGGGCTAATTCTCTTTTCCCCACATACCTCTATGGCTGCTTTTATTATTGTGGTTTTGAGTCTCTCCCATCTTTCGACTATCGTCCGTTGATCTCTTTGCTCTTCCTCTCTTTCATGTTGTCTTAACAATTCGTTGATTTTATGCTGGTATTCTATTTTTTTCTGTTCTGTCCTTAGTTCTTCCGTCTTTATCCTCTGGTACTCCTTTTCTGGTGGTTTCGGTACTCTCGCATAGAATCTTGTATCTACTGTGACTAATTTGTGGTCGGAATTTATTTCCGTTCCTCTTATAGCTTTTACATCTAATATAGCATATTTAGTTTCTGGGGTGTAAGTGTAGTGGTCTATTGTACTCCTGGAATTTCGATTGTCTGCTGTGATAGTGATCTTATGCATGTCCTTGTGGTTGAACCAACTATTTCCGATTAACATCCTATTAGTGTCTATCATTCTGTTGCCGTTGTCGTTTATTATCCTGTCTGTACAGAACTTCCCCAATACTCCATTTCCTCTTCTAGGATCGTTCCCAACTCTGCCGTTTCAATCCCCATGACGATAACGTGTCTTGAAAATAAAAACAAAACCAAAATAAGTAGAATAGCAACTTGAAATATAAAAATTATGTTAGCACCGGGGAAAAGATAGCTAAGAAATTAAGAAAATATAAAGTGAACATAGCAGCAATACAAGAAATAAGATGATGAGATCAATGAAAAACAAAGAAGTCATAAAGATACTGCATTTACAGTAAATGGCAAGATATATATTATGTAGGTTACGCTATCTAAAAGTAGAAGAAAACCATTAAATTTATCTATTATATGTGTATACGCACTCATAGAGGTCTATAACCAAAAAGAAAAAGATACATTTTACCATGCCAGAGTCAGTGTGCGAAAATACACCGAAAAATGATATTCTGGTAATACTGAGACACATGAATGCGCCAATTAGAAAAAAAACTATGTTCACACGATTCATAAAAAGACAAACAACAGAATATGCAATTTTGTAGCTAATATTAGCATGGTTATTAGTAGTACTAAATACAAATATAAAATAAGTCACAAGGAAACATGGATGCTGTCAGAATCTACAAGAGGGAATCGGGTAAACCATATACTATCAAAAAAGAAGTAAAGTAGGATAATTTCAGACATCAGGTCATGTAGAGGTACAAATGCAGACTCAGACTATTTCTTAGTAATTACAAAAATAAAACAAGTACACAGAATCAAATTAGAACACTGGGATTATAAAAGCACAAAAATTCAGAGAAATTATACACGAACAAAGGCAAAAAATAATCGACAATAGAAATTAATAGGAAATAGAAAATATTGAGTAAAAGTAGATATGGAGGGCAAATTGAAACCTATTAAAGAAATAATAAAAGGAGTTCCAGAGAAATTATTAGATATAAAGAAAACACGGCGGAGAAATATTGATATGATGAAGTATGTCAAGAACTAGTAAACAGAGAGAAAGAAGCAAGCAAAAAATGGCTAAGAACAGAAAAAAAGAAAACTTAGAGTACTTTAAGAAAATCATAAAGAAAGCATAGAAAATCTGCAGGCAAAAGAAAAATGAGTGGTTAGAGCGAATGATGAAGGAGATAGAGCTCAGCTGCGAAAATAATAATACAAAAAAATTCTATAAACAAATCAAAAACCCAAAGAAAT
The DNA here is from genome assembly GCA_036346155.1 of Sinelater perroti. Taxonomy (NCBI): domain Eukaryota; kingdom Metazoa; phylum Arthropoda; class Insecta; order Coleoptera; family Elateridae; genus Sinelater; species Sinelater perroti. The sequence goes on from JARFIY010000001.1 coordinate 48,483,345, forward strand.
AATAACATAGTAAAAACAATAGAACTAAGAAACAAGCATAGTAATATTGAGTATAATGGAAATAATAAGAAAAAAATATGAAACAAATACTTTCACAAAATAATATATGAGGAAACAGAAGCAGATGCTAAACATTATCAAAGAGAAAAAATAAAGAAATAGAAGAAAAAGTAGAAAGAATAGAAGAACCAATTTGCGAGAAAACGCTAGATGTTATAAGAAAAACAGAAAACGGTAAGACACGGGAATATGGTGAAACAAACGGAAAGCTGTTGAAATATGGAGAAGGGACACTACAAAAAAGTTATATAATCTGATAAATAAAAGAAAAACAATGCTGGCTGAATGGAATATGAGGAGGCCTACAGCAATGCAACAACTATAAAGGAATCATATTTGATTGGGCCAATCACCAATTCCTTTTATTTGGGTTTTAACATAACCAGTTTATTGGGTCGGCCGTCTTGTGGTACCCTCTGTGCGCGTTTTGGTTGATTAAAAATAGCCGCGGCGGTATGTTCACCTGCGCGACGACGTCGCTGTAAAAGCTCAGCTGTTACGGCCGTTTTTGGTGTAGCCATGATGGTTTTGGATACGTTCGAACGGCTTTAATTTTTCCGTGTTTACGAAACCGTTGTGACCGAGAGTTCACCGGCGTGTTTTGATCGGTGGCAGGAGTTTCCACATTCCGGAGGTCGTTTGTTGTAGTCCGAATGGGTGTACGGGAGTCGATATTTGCCGACGGAGAAACTCGGTCCGTTTACTTTTGTATTTTAACCCAGCGAGAAAGGAAGCAAAACCCTGTTGTAAATCTCGGACACGACCAGCTGAAGGACCCGCATCAGGAAAGATGCTTACGATTGGCCCTGCATCGAATATTGAGGTAACTTGTCCTTTTTTCGCCCACACCCTTTTTTTTCTTCCTCGGTCCCCTCTGATTACAGCCCCAAGTAAGCCGATTCCTGCATCAGAGCGTCCGCTTCCACGGTGAGTTTCTTACAGCCTTTTTGGCCTTTGGTTAAAATTTTTTTTTAAATTAATAATACGATACAGTCCGCTTAAACCCTAACAATATTGTTAAATACAACCTATAAAGTGTTCACATCATTACTACGGAGAAAACTTATGAAATATGCGGAAAGGAAAATCGGTGATTATCATGTGGGATGCCGACAGAAAGGTCTACAATAGTCCCAATAGAAAAATGCTGCAAGTAGAGTATGGAACTATACATGATATTTGTCAACTACTAGCAGGCATTCGATAAAATTGAATTGAAAAAAATTCCTTCAAGTACTAGAAAAAATAAAAATCAAAAGAAAACTGAGAAGCTGCATTTAAACGACGTTGAGAAACACGAAGACTGTTATAAAACAAAATAAGGACAAACAGACCCATTTAATACCAATAAAGGAGCCCGTCAAAGAGACATATTGTTGGAAACGGTGTTTAATTTGGCGATTGAAGAATCAATAAAACAAACAAATCTACAAAAAATTATAAGGAACAAAGAAGTGAAAATCATAGCATAAGCCGAAGATTTCTACAACGATAATATCTAGGTCGTAGAAGAGATTAACAATAATTATTAAAAATTTTGTGAAAGAAACAAGTGAAGATAAAATCCAAAAAGCTTACAAAACGTTTTATCCAAACCCAGAAAAGGTAAAAACCAAAAAAAATGTAAAAATTAAATAAGAATTTACAAGATATTTATTAAGTTAAAAGAATTGATATCGTAGAAACCTTAAACAAGTAGACTAAGAGGGAGTCCAAAAATTATATGATATGATGAAGTTATGGAGATTTAAGAAAAATAAACATTAAGGATTGGAAGAAAAAAACAAAAAATAGAACAGAATGGAAATGCGTAATAGAAGAAGTAAAAACTTACCAGCAACTCTAAGAAAAAATATATTAAAAGAAAACATGGGGACCAATCCACCTCGGGAAAGGAATTATATTACTTAGAAAAGAAATGGCATATTGTTTTACTTTGTTTCTTGTGTATCACCATATATATAATTTTCTCCAGTCTTCTGGTATAGTTTTTCTTCTTTCTATCTTTATTATCATTTCCAGCAGTTTGTTCCTCCCACGTTTTATTAGTTCTGTTTTAATATTATGCAATCATGCAGATTTATCATTTTTGCTATTCTTTAATCCTTTTGTCACATCGATTAATTTTATTTCTTTCTCCTGTGGCTTATCTTTATTTTTCTTATGTCTTATAACAGCGCTTGGTAGTGGTCTGTTTATTTATATAGTGTGACATTTATTTTTGTCTCCTATTCTAAGCTTACATTTATTCTCCACGCTCCTTCAGATTAGGTAAATTCTACCATGTTACTTATATGTCTATACGCATTATCCCAATATTTATTTATTTATTTTACTTGTTACCTTACTTACCTTTTACATTCTACATATTTCTATTTATTAATCGTGTCTTATTGTTTTACAACTTATTATAGCATGAAATTTTTAAGTTTTATAGTTTTTCCAGTTTTATTTACTTCATGTGTGCTGATTTTATGTGTTAGTAGATTTTATTTTGGTCTTCTACTTCTGATACTTTTTTATTGTACTTAATTTACTAATCTATTTTTTGGCAGGTTCTTTATATTTTCTTTGAAAGATACTCAATTTTGTATATGGGGGTTTGCAATTATTTTATTAAAACTTTTCTTATATTACTACTGGTTTTTATTTGTTTGGTTTGGTTTGTTTTGGCATTGTTACCAGGTCGGGCCCGAGCGGTGATATATTGGGCGTCGGAACGCTACGACCGGCAACGCATAGGGCACGGAAGGCTAAAAAAACGAAGCGTCGGCTTCAACTTACAATTAGAACTATATTTACAACCTTACAAACATAACCTACCATATGCTAACTTAACCTACTTAGCTAATTTACCAGAACTTAACCTACGACTTAAAGTATGCGATGAAACGGGCCGCGAGCTAGATGCAGCAGCGGGGCCGGTGGCGAGGCAGCGAGCAGCAGGGGCGGTAGTGCAGCCGGGCAGCGTGCAGTAGGGCCGATGGAGGAGCTGGGCAGCGAGCAGCAGGGGCGGCAGCAGATCCGGGCAGCGGAGCCGGAAAGCGAGCAGCAGGTCCGGACAGTAAAAAAAAGCCAAAAGGAACTCACCTGATCGTTTCTTCTGGAGGGGCTGACGACTGAGACGAATACTTTGGTGGCTCAGGTTTTAAGGGCTCAGCCGTGCCCCACTCTGCTGGTGGAGTGCAGAGTTTGCCCAGGATTAGTGGAAGCCGGGAGTGCATTTGGAGTCGACTAGGGACCGCATGGCACGACGCTGCGCGATAGGTCAAGAACCTCGATCTTGCACACGGCGCCACAAAGTCGGCCTCAGGTAACATTCCTGCACACGGCGCCACAAGGTCGACCTCAGGTAGCATTCCTTTGTGATTACAAATTCCAAAGGAGGGTTTTGTGTTGCACGAAAAATTCCGGGCCAGGTAATATTAGTTCCGGCGAATTCGGGGCCAGGTAACAACATATAGCGCTTCAGTCGTCACCCTGGCTATCTCTATTAACCTTACATCTTATATTTTTATTTGTCAGTTTATTTTAATAATTGTTAAGCCAGTAATTGATCAATTATGTCGGTTAAAACTATGTGTACTAGTAAATGTCTTTATGCTAAAAAAAAGTATTGTTCTTGTCAACCTATATTTGTTACCTTTCATTTTTATTTTACACTTCTTCTCCTACGCTTGTATCATTTTATTTCCTCTAAACTTTGTTATTTAAGTTTCCAATTATTTTTAGTTAGCTTTGTTTACTTACGCTTTCTATTGTTTGTCGAGTGTATTGAAAATTACTCGTTTTCATCTGCTCGTGCATCTTCGTTTATAACAAGTACACAACATGATTGTTGTTTTCACCTTTCAATTTTATATCAATTTGCTACAACTGCTTAATGACTTCGTCTCAGTAATATAGTATATTTTTTTATTTTTTTAAAGAGTACTTAGATTTCTTTCTGCTCTTTCATTTTTTCACTTCTAGTCATTGATATGTCATTTCTATATATTGCCTAACCTGCAATTTTTTTCTCAGTTTCTGTTAATATTACGACTTTGAGAAACAACATCTGTTTTATTTCTGTTATTGCTTCTTTCTTATTTATTGCCAAACCTTTTATATACAACCAAGAGGACATTCCTTTACGCCCTATAGTTAGTGCATTCGGTTCTCTCACCCACAATCTAGCTAAATATCTTGCCAAGATTCTCCAACCTCACACAGAGCAGGCATCATCCTACGTCTAAAACTCCTATCATTTCCTAGAAATACTGGAAACCTTCCCTATACGCAAAAGTGACATTATGGTTAGCTTTGATGTTGTTTATTGTTTACAAATATCCCAATTCCTAATACCCTTCAGTTATTAAAGTCAACCTATAATGTAAATAACAATATCCTCTCCCTAATAAATCATTGCTTATCCAATACTTACTTTACCTTCCAAAATAAATTTTGCCGCCAAACTACTGGTGCTCCCATGGGTTCCCCACTTTCACCTGTCATTGCTAACCTTTTTATGACCGATTTTGAAACAAAAGCCCTCACCTCCTTTCATCTTAAACATACCTGCTGGATATGTCGATGACACTTTTGTTATCTGGCCTCATGGACATGATACCCTTCCAGAATTCTTTTTCCACCTCAACCAAATCCACACCAATGTCAAATTTTACCATGGAAACTAAACATAATAATTCCCTTCCCGTCCTAGATACTCTCATAACAATAAATCCTTCTAATGACAGCTTTTATTACATTGTTTACAGAAAGCTCGCTCACACTAACCGCTACCTAAATGCCAAATCCCATCACCACCCTGCCCAAATTAATTCGTTTACAAAATCCCTCATCACTAGATCCATCAAGCTTTCCGATACCAAAAATCGCCAAACAGAAATTAAAACCATTATCACCACGCTACCGCAAAATGGGTATTAGAACAAATTCTTAACTAATATAATCAAAAATATAATAAAAACACTAACTCTCAATCCCAAAATCCTCCTGACCAACAAAAAGCATTCCTACCATACATCAGAGGCATCACCGATAGAATAAGCCGCATACTAATGCGGCAAAATATCCGCACGGTCTTTACGACCAACAACCAAATATCTGGGCTTATTCGCTCAGCAAAATATCACTGCCCCAATGAATCACAAGGAGTGTATGAAATACCTTGTGGAGACTGCCAAAGGACTTATATAGGTCAAAGAAATCGGCAAATGTCCAGTCGAACATATGAGTATTATCTGGCCGTAGGGAAAGGCGATAATGGTTCGGCACTTGCCAAACACAACAAAGGAACAGCCCACAAAATTAATTTATCTGGGGCTAAAACTATTGCCGCCATTTCTCATTTCACCAGCAGGCAATTAAAATAGAAAAACACCAACAGTGTCTAAACACAAGAGATGACACCCAACGTTTACCCGTCATATGGAAATCCCTTATTATTCCGCACCGCCAATTACGCAATACTTTTAATCCAACAAACTTTTCCCAACACAACGCATCTCCTGCCAAACAAACTTTTACTTTCAGCCCTATAAAAGACCAAGCAGGACACATGAAAGGTCAGTCTTACTCAAAGACTCGTAGCTCTCCTTGCGGAGTAGGCAGATTGAAACCCCGAGTGAAGAGCTAAACTCTTGAAAATGGCGTCAAAGCTAAGTTGTTTATATATATATATATATATATATATATATATATATATATATATATACATATATATAAACAGGATGTGTTGAAATTGCACAGCAGTATGTTAGGAATGTGTTTTCCAGCACGTAATAAACAAATAAGTTCATATAAACATATGTTTCAAATTAATTTATTACTGAAATATTGAAAGCGAAAGAACTTTTGACATAGTTGGGAATAAAAGGGATCCTAATAAAATTTGTTGTTAAAAGAGCAATTGCTTTAAAAATCTCTTTTGTCTGTGAAGATGACACTTTACCAAATAGAGTAAGTTTTCCTACGCCAAAGCCCAACCAGCAAATGTTCAGTTCAATCACTGCTCGTAACACTTCAGTACTAAAATCTGTCGAGATGTAAAATTTGCCAAATTGTGATCGATGGAAACCCAGCCTTGCATGTACTTTGACGAACGGTGGCGGTGTTTTAATTGAAGCGTGCGGTTCACTGACAGATTTGTTGTTTGATTGAAAAGCAACCGGATTAGTTTGCATTTTTACATCAAATATTAAATTTTTATTTTATAAAGTTGTATAAGTTTCTATGACTGTTTTTAAAAAATAATTAAAAACCTACCACCTATAACAGCTATAGTTATACATAAATGATAGTTGTAAATAAAAAAGTAAAGGATAACTTATCTCGTCTTTTACATGACACAAACAATTAAATAAATACAAGACGATTAAAAATTATTGACTCGATTTTATAAGTCTACAATTTAAAATTAGGAATAGTGACAAATATTGTGTAAACTACATTTGATTGTACTCACATTGAGATTTGTAAGTGTTCAATATGCCTCCTCCGGCTGCACGAATAAGATATATAAGATAGTAGAATTAATCTCAAATACGATAAAGAAATCTTTGGGTCATTGAGTTTACCGCTTAGGTCGTCCAAAGTTTTTGATAGAAGTGGTACATAAAGTACTTCTTTTACGAACCCTCCCAATACGTAACATAAGTTCCAAGTCTTTATTTGTCAGAATTTGATTACGAGTCGTGCATGGCGAGAAGAAGTTTTTTCGATTTTGGAGAGAGATCTTTGAGGAGTGTGGAACCCAGCGTGTTTTTAACGTAGATGAAACTGCTTTTTTCTTGAATCCGAAGGGTGGGAAAGTTTTGTCCCCTAAAGGTGATAAAGCAATATTTCAATGTGCTGGGAACGACGAAAAAGAAAATTTAACAGTCCTGATAACAGCACGACAACCGCGACGCAAAGGCTTGGGCCTGCCAGACTAACGCGCGGCGGGCCCGGGGTTCGACTCTCAGGTCAAAATAACGGCAAACATCGAGTGCTCTCCGGCCATCATACAAACACCTTTGGCGGTCGTAAAGTACATTCTCCTCCTTCTAACGGGTCAGACTAGCCATCTGCCCGGGGTACGCTCAACATGGCTCATAGTACTACACGAAATGTGTAGTTAGAAACAGGCTATAGCCTATATAAGAGTAGAAGAAGAAGAGAAGAAGATAACAGGCAATGCTGCTGGTGAACTTGCACCTCCCATTATTGTGTATCGTTACTCGAGGGTGCCCTCATTGATATACGACACTGCCCCAAAAGGCTGGGGTGTAGGAAAATCAGAAAAAGGGTGGATGACCTGCCAACTACTTTATGAATACATGGCAAACGTATTTTTCCCATGGTTGCTGAAAAATGAAATTGAGAGGCCAGTAGTATTTTTTCTTAATGGGCACGTCTCTTATATATCAATGCAATTGAGTCAATTTTGCAAAGAGAAGGGCATAGTGCTTGTGTACTTCTGCCAAATGCCACACATTTAATACAACCCACGGATGTGGCGGTGTTTCGAACTTTGAAAATGAATTGGCTAGAGAAAATTCGAAATTATCGTTAGTACAACGACGAAAACATCTCGAAAACTACGTTTGCGCCCTTATTAAAAGAGTTAATAGAAGAAAAGTTAATAAAACAGCCTTCAATTTTGCAGAATGGATTTAGAAAGTGTGGACTTGTTCCATGGTGTCCAAAGACAGTACAAATCGTTCGAAACCCGAAGTGCTCCTGTGATATACAGCTTGCGAGTACGGAAAAATGATCGTCTGGACTGGCTGGAGTCAGTCGTGGGTTCCAAAAAAGGTAAGTTATTTCACCAAGGGTTTGTTGATGTAGACGATAGAAGTCTATTCGCAGTGTGGAAGATCGCTTGCACACAAAGACCTGAGACCGAAAAATCCGGCACACTGCAAATAAAGTTCTATCCTCCACATCAACATGTGGGTATTGAAGATCCGGCTGAGGAACCTTGGTGGTTCACAAGTCTAAACTCACTCGTGCCATCACTTTTCAAAAGGTGTCTTTTTATCCTAAAGCTAAAAAAACCAACGCGGTGGTAGGAAGCCAAGAGAAAAAATGCCTAGTGTAATCACGTCAGCAAAGTGGACGTTGTATACACAAAAAAGTCTGCTGAGAAGGAAAAGAAGGAGGAAGAAAAGAAAGCACGTTTGGTGGCTCGCCTACAAAAGAGACAAGACAAAGCTAAAGCTGCACAATTAAAAACTGTCAATAGAAAACTGTTTCCTCCAAAAAAACGTGCAAGAAAATCGCTTGATTCCCTCGACACAGATTCAGAGCATGAATTGCTGATAAGCGTAAATTCATCTTCAGGCGGTAGTGACTCGGGTGACGATATTTCAGGCGCTGAAAACACTGGACTGTCACTGCTTCCTGCTAAAAAAGAGAAAGGTGAATTTGTAACGGTGCGCGACGACAAGAACGTCTTCCCTGGAGTAGTGATGAAAGTTCTCCAAAATGGTGCTAAGGTGAAGGCAATGAAAAAAAATTGGCGGCTGTGTAAATGACCAGAGAGGGACGACATTTTATTTTATAGCTGGGCGGACGATATTTTAGGCCACACTTCGCCGCCTTCCAAATTTAGTAGCCGTAGGGAAATTTTTTCAATGCTGATTTAAAAGAACTTAATTAGACTAAGTAAATGACATTTATGTACTGAATTTTTCCAATTACTTAAGTAAGTACAAGTATAAGTTTGATCTGAAGTAATTAATTTCGAATTGTACTTTTTCTGTTCAATTTTTAATACAGTTCAGTTAACTAAGTACCTGTAGATAACATGTTTGTACCCAAATAAGTGTTGGGGAATAACTGAGTAGGGAATTCAGGGATTTCTAGCGCTATAACAATTAGAAAAAGTTCAAAAAGTGGGCTGTCATCTTTAGGTTCCAAAAATGTCATCTTTAGGTATCATCATAGTTTTCACTGTCCACTTCAGGTGCCAAAACCATATCCGATATAAAATTAAAAAATCTGTTAGAGGAAAGCACAAAGATCGTAAGTAAACATCTATCTTTGTTGTTTGTTTAAAACCTTAGATGTATGAGTAGAAAAAGTAAAAAAAAAATCCTTATAGTGTCCACTATAGGTGCCGTTACCTTAAAACTTGCATATTGCAGTAGGATGCGCAGATCAAAATTGTATTAAACCTGACGAAATAATTTAAAATTAATTTAAGGCCATAATATTAGCACATCATAACAAAACTATTAATAAAAGTAAAAAGCAGTTAAACTTGTGCAATTTGAAAATTAAAAAAGTGATGGCAGTTATGACTTCGTTTTTTTTATTTCTTCACATTAATAATGACGAGGAGGGTGTTTGCAACGTGCTTATTATGAAGTCCTAAAGCAATTTACATGTGCTATACCTACCAGATTTGAATAAAACAGTATATTTTCGTTTATAGTTCTGATAGGATCTCCCGTTTAAAGCGACCCCTAATTCGGGAAATTGCTGGGTTTAACTGAATTTTTATCAGCAAATGAGTTTCGCCGGATATTTATAATCCCATTTCTTGCGCAATCGCGACCTCGTCATGAGGCCGGTTTCGATAAGCACAGGAACAGAAATCGTGCAAATCTAATTATTTTGTGCAAAAAAACCTGGAACAAAAATACAGTCTTTGTGTCACATAATTTCAGCTAGAGGTTGTAGCAAAGTACTGCTCATTATTTTCATCTCAGCGGATATCGATATTCAAATACTCACATACAGAAAATTTTAATTAAGGTATTGTTTTGTTTCACTTTCGTAGTATTGAAATAACCTAATTGTTCTAGTTAATAGTTAAAAATGAAAATTAGGTAATCTACTCGAGAAAAAGGTTTGTTCTAGGCAATTAGGCTGAAAATAAATCGGTTGAAAACTGTTAAAACATAAACTTTTATTGAGATTATTTTAGTTAGTCCCTAATTATATCTAGGATAACAAACCGCATATAAGTTAGTATTTACATTGATTTAAATTGTAATAAATTAAAAATTTTATAATTAATAGATATATTTTAATATTATGGGAGTGATAAAATGTAAAGTTTTAGTGATTTTGAGTTATTGTAATTTTTTAAGTGCAACTTAAACAAAATATTACTTGTTCTTGTTGTCCAGAAATATTAAATTAATTCGTTTGTTTGTCCCAGTTTTGTTGTCAAAAAGGAGTAAAAATTAATTAAACTTTTAACTATCGGTTGACTGTTAATAATAAATTGGTTAATTTTTAATTACAACTGAGCAGCTATTTCTGTGATTTAAAAATAATTTTAATGTCTTCATAGAAAAATTACTGTATTCTTTGAGACAGGTTAACACAGGACATGCAATATGTGGGCAAGCGTTGTTTTGTTAGAATATTTCGTTAGGGATTCTCTGCACGCAGTAAACGTGACCGCCCTTTATAACTGATAACTCACAACACCTTAATTCTGCGTTCAGATGTTGTGTGTAGTTTAGAATGACAATTTATTAATAACATTCTTCATGTTGTCGATGCACATGAATGTGACATTACATTTTATCAGACGACACAGCTAAGTGCTATTAAAGTGACCAAATTGATGTTTAGAACCACGGACAACGACAGTGTTGAGTAATCAAAGTAAGGGGCAGCGTGTTAGGGGTACAAGCATGAATTATCTTGATATACGGCAAGTATTACGAAAAAGGGTTGTTGAACTGTTATTTGTCTCAATTTCTGTGCGAGAATTCGTACTCTATCAGACCAGTTTCTAAGGGCTGCTTATAATAAGGGACAATATTTTAGTGAATTGGTAAGTCAGGGCCCACTAAAACTTGGGATTCGTTAGTTTATTGTGATTTTACAACAGTGATAATGTTTATAATTCTATAAATCTCCAATCCGACTCCATTTAAACTCGAACATTTGTTCATAAATCGCTACCGTCTCCGAGGCCACGTAATAATATTATGCGGCACACACAGATACCTGAGTGACATTTTTTTATTATATACCTGAGATTCACAATCTGTCCTAGGGGAATAATAACTAAATATGATTAGTAAATTATACAAGAAGAGAGAAGTAGCCCAGTGACTACACTCCGAATTAACTACTTTTAAGTCATTGTTTGGATTAATTCAACAGAAATGTTGAGTCATCTTGTCAGATTTTATTGCTGACATACCAGCGAGCATTGAAGACTATTCTTAATATTTTTGATTGCATATTTTAGATGATGTTTATTTTAAAAGGTTTAACACAGCCTAAGAGTTGTATCCCTTAAGTCTAAATGGGCTTAATTATTCATTTGTATAAGAGAATCACATTCTCTAACGTAAGTTTGGATTTTTGATCTGTCAACCTAATTAATTTGCTTTGTCTTCGCGTTTATTCGTTTTTTTTATTCCTAATGTGAGCTTTTCAGGTAATTTTGTTATCAAGTATATGACTCTAGGTATTTATTCTCTTTTTTTACTAAAAAACGAATACTTCCTATTGTTAACCCGGGACATTCAAGCTTTCCAGTTATAAATGTGACATGGGCAGACTCTTGTTGATTGGCCGTGATTTTCCATTTAATGAACCAGGCCGCAAGAAGATTGAGGTGGTACTGATGATTATTAGAGGTCACTTGGGAGTTTTCATTATTAACAGTTAATGCGGTGTCTCCCACAAAAAACGCAATTTTGGTATTGGCTGTTGTTTGTATGTAAGCAGTACAAATTGGATAATGAAAAAACCGTAGCACATTACTTTGGAAAATTTCGAATTGAATAAGATAGTAAATGAATGTTTTCAAGAAGGAGTTTAATAGAAGGTGGTAGGGGGTGGGTATGGTAAGCTTTAATTTAAATATTATGCCACACACGATAATAGAACTTGTTTTATGTCAAGGAAAGCGACAGTACATAATTTTTTCTTTATTGTTTCTCTTATTGTTCTATGGCTCTGTTGGGTTATTGAATAAGTTGCTTTAAAGCCAAACTGGTAAGATGTTATTATTCCATCTAGTTTTATTGACTTTTCAATAAAAGTTTCTCAAATATTTTGGATATAATTGGTAGTAAACTGACAGGCCGTTAGAATGTTACCTCATATCGTAGCTTTCCAGGCTTGTGTACCATATTTATTATTATTGTTGTTATTGTTATTATTGTTATATTATATTTTATTACTGGATAATAAATTAACCGTATTATATATATTAATAAATTAATCGTACTATGGTAAATTGTTGTTAATAGTACGAGGTCAGGCAGCGGCCCCCCGGAGAGCTTGTCCAACTCCGACATGCTTGAGCCTCTTCGCATAGTAGTTTTTAAAAATAAATAAAAACACGATTAAAAATCTCTGTTTGACATAATTGGCGTACGCCGTTGCCATGACAACGCATTTACGTAAACCCAGTTAGAGTTGAACTTTGACCTTTGACCTTTGACCTGTGTGAGAGCACTCATAATTTTTTTTATATATAATAATTTTTTTTATATATAAGTGCTTTATTACCCGCTCTCAAACGAAAATTTTTGCATCGCTTGCGGTTCCGGAAATATATTACCTCGGTCGCGCCCGCAGCCGGGCCGAAATTTGTCCTTCGGAGGCGCTCGGGTCGGCACGGAAAGGCACGAACGATTTGACCTTTGACCTGTGTGGCAGCAGCAGCAGCACTTATAATTTTTTTTATATATATAATTAAGGCTTTTTTTGGTAAGGCATTAAGGATTTTCGGGGTGATTGAGTCAAAATCAGGAGCTTCATAAATATGGTATTTGGAGATTTTGTGTTTTACTTCAGCAGAAGAGAAAAGCGCTATCTGCAATGTCATTGGACAAGTGTTGCTCAAGAATTTCTCAATTTCTAAGCTATATCTTACCCCAACTACCGTCCCTATTTCTCAATAGAGGAATGTAAGCAATAGGCCTTTTGACACATTATTTCCATATTGACTGGTCTTTTCTTGGTAACGTGGTTAGATAGGTTTCAAATGTAGTGTTTCTAATTCATTGTAATTCCCATTTAATTGCTACTAAGGCATGTATTATTTACGCTTAATTTTTAATCTTTTTAGGGCTTTTTTTGAAATTATGAATCATTGTAATTGTTTTTATTTAGACTTAACATTTACATACTATCGGTACTTATATAGTAAACCTTTTACATTTCTCTTAGTTTATAGTAAATTTTGGTTTTATGTATTAAAAATCTGGTGTGAACATCACACGACTTTTCTTATCCTATTATTATATATTATACCGGGTCCATCGTCTTGGCACTGCGCTGCTCTCGTCCCGGAACTTGTTATTTTAAATAAAAAAGGACGAGGCGCGAGTCCAACACTCGAAAGCTGATTAAAATAAACAGTACAAGACAATAACTGACTCAAACTTAAAATTTTGCTACGTCACTGAAGGTAACCGTACGAGCTCGGTCGCACGGCCTTTCCCATTATCGCCGCCTGCGTGCTCCCTTCTAGCGGCCAAGCGCTCCCCGTCCTCCCGCAGTCGACCGTGAAGCTCTCCGAGCGCGCTGTGATTGATCGGTTTAATTAATTTTTAATCGGCTATAGCTTATTTATTTGACCTCGGATCAAAAAATTTCATTGTAATTTTTTGTTCGTCTTGGTCTGATCTATCCAGTAATATACACTTCCCGAAACATTTCATGAACACCCGGTATATTAATCCTGAGCTTCATTTTTTTTCGAGTTCGTATTTTATCAACTTTTATTTTAAATTCATGTTTATATCATGATTACAAATCATTTTTATTCTCATAAATTTTTTGTATCTTCAACCGTTTAGATTTGCGACCTCTTTGCGACCGATTTTGCGGCCTTGCGACCAAACGGCTCTGCCGATTTTTACCAAAAGCTTCGCACTGCGCCCCCTACCTACAAGTAACTTGCATACCAAATTTCAAGTCTTTAGCTTTTACGGTTCTCGAGATATCCTGTTTACTGACAGACCGAAAGACACACACTCACACACACACACACACACACACACGCAACTACCCACCCACCCCCCCACACACACACTTATTATAGGATAAGGAAAGTAAAAACTATTAAAAAGTTAACCGTTCATTATTGTGATTTAGAGCACAAAACAAAGATTATAAATTAAGCTTCTTCCATTGAAAAATAATAAGTTAAATTATTTCTTAAAGTACCTTAACATTTTATTGCAAGCAATTTTTTTTTAAATTATTTAGGCTACTTATCTAAAATACTTCTTTACGGATTAATTTTACTTTTTTCTTTTTCATTAACGCCTTTGCTTTATTTCCTTTAAGTTAATCATATAGTAAAGGGAAAATTTAACCCGGAAGTCTTACCTTATTTAGAATAAAGCGCTTCCACAGAGGAAGTTGTGTTTAAGTCACAGGCGACTGATAAGATTAAAAGAGTAATCAAAATTTTTGAAATGGAGGGACGTTTTTGAGTAATTCTGTACTTACTAAATATATTACTAAAATCGTAGTATTTATTTTAGTTTTGTTATAGATTGTATTTTATAAATTATATATTTATGAATAATTACAGATACGTTTGTTTTATACATATAAATACACACCTGAAAGCAATTGTCTTTCTTCTACAATAAATTAAAAATGATATTTAAGATAATACCTCCAACCTAAACCATTTTAATGAAACATTTAAGTGTTTTTCATTTTAAGGAGCAAAAAGCAAGATCTGCCGTTGCTCTTCTCTTATGATGCTGCGTTACTTGAGCTGTGGGGCACTTTCTGCAGATAATGAGTCGGTGCGCAATGTGCTGGCTTGTTATAAAAGGTTGATGCGCTTTCATGATCTTACATTTCAACTAAATGTGCGCTTTGACAGGCAAAATGGAAAAATTTCGAGGATGCGGCAGGAAATCCCGTTGCATTATGATTATTCCACTTTTCTGCTTGTGTCAGCTTCGGGATGGGTCGCTGAATTCTGTTTGACATGTAAGCAGGTGGATTGCTGTTGATTGACACTTCGTTGCTTT
Source organism: Sinelater perroti (assembly GCA_036346155.1). Lineage (NCBI taxonomy): Eukaryota > Metazoa > Arthropoda > Insecta > Coleoptera > Elateridae > Sinelater > Sinelater perroti. The sequence goes on from JARFIY010000001.1 coordinate 48,498,374, forward strand.
AGTGATAAGCTTATACTCATGCTTTTTACTATGAGCAGTTTATATTATTTTATGGGAATCAAAAGATATATCTGTTTAAATATTTCCCCATTTTTTATTAAATTACTGAAAATAATTAAGATTTCAAATTAGCTATTAATAATAAGAAATGGGTTTGACATTTTTCTAAATAAATTTTACCTCCCAATTTTACTTTAATACTATGAAGCAAATTAAAAAATTTATTGAATTTTACAATTAGCTAATATGGTAGTATTTTTCATCTGTTTCTCCTTTATATAATGGAGTTTTGCAATACTCAGAGAGTTTCTTCAGAATTGGAAAGCCAAAACCCTTCCATATGTTTATCCTGACTGCTTAGTTATCGTACATCATCTTTGATGGAAAGCATCGAACAATTGGGGGTAGTAATCCCCGATTTGAATTAAATGCAAGTATTCAATTATTTGACACGCGTCTGAAACTCACGATCGAATCTGGGTTTCTCCTTAGTAATGTCAAGCAACTTAACCGATGGTTAAACTAAGACCTGTATATTTTCTTCAAATACGATTGCTTACATACATATACATCGTCATTTAAAACTTTCCTTATTATCAGGATTTGATTATTTATTTGGTTATTCTGCGTTAACCCATGTTTGATTCTTTTTATAGTTCTGCTTTTCTCTACACGAAAAGAATTTAATTGGTCCTTTAATGTTCTAAAATATAATTAAAAGAATGCGTTAGTTGTCAATTCTATTTTGTTTATTTCCTTTTTTAATGTTACTGAGTACACATACATTTTTTTTTGTTGATATTACTAATTTATTTATTACTTCTTGATACTTTACTCCTGTAAACATAATAGCCCCAATATTATTTTTGTATATTTCTTTTTTACATAGATTACCCTTATGACCTGTTAATAATCAAAGAATTTTTTGTTTTTGTGCACGACATTTATCTGGTTACGACGACTTGGATAGTAACAATCTGAATGTTTGAATTTTAAACCAATAACGACGTTCAATTCGTAACTCACCTTATGCATTCAGATTATAATTAAAAATTTTTGTTGCAAAGCAAAATTTTTGTTAATTTTAAAACTACGAAGTAAGCGTTAAAAGTGTTTGGTGCGACTATATTCCAGGGATGATAAATATAATAAAATAGGGTTATTTTTCAATATCGTTTTTATGTGTTTGAATAGATGTATTACATCTCAAAATTATCATTCCAATACTTTTGGAAAAATAGCCTAAAATTTTGTTTCAAAAATGCTCCAAAATAACCTTACGTAATTCTTCATCGTTGTTAAATTTTCTACTTTAAAGATCTTTCTTCAGCTTTGGAAATAGATAGTAGTCTTTATGTGTAGTATGGGTGGGCAAACTCCTCAAAGCTACAGTTCTTTGTAACAACCTGGACAATTGCGGTCTTATGGGCAGAGGTGTTATCGTGCAGAAGGCGGATAGTTTGACTCAACATGCCCCTTTTCTTTGATACGTCGCGCAATTTATGCAACACGTTGACCTAATACTCTTGTTTACCACTGAGTTCCTTTCCTTCAAATCAATTAGCAACATTTCCTTTAAATCCTAGACAATTATTAACATGATAATTTTCGTTTCTTGAGCCGTTTTGGCTTTTTCGCCATTTTTCGTCCGGTTTACACCATTCTACTGACTCACAATGAATTAAAAAACTTCCTCTTTGTTGTCAAAACTGGTTTATAAATTATTGACAAACTAAGCGTGTCGATTTTTAACCGTTAACAACAATCGAGTTACCCATCTAAGCTTATCCATATGAAAGAAGCTCATGGAAAAAACTCCTATATTATTTCTATTGAATGAAGACGATAGCTTTTCTTTACTTGCTGTTGTTTTTGAGGCTGTTATTAAATACAAAAAATATAGTGATAAGTTTTTGTACAAATGGTTGGATAAATTACAATTAGGAACAAGGTATAGTGCATTAGAAAAAACTACATATGAGTTGCTAACATCTGAGCAGTGTATTATAGTGACAATACTATAACTCTTCCTTAGAAATGATCTTAAAATTAAAACTTATCGCTGATCTATGATGCGATTCTTTACATATTCTCAGTTACATTTTTTAGTAAAAAATAGCCGATATAAAAATTTTATTTTTATAAACGTAAATGTTTAGAATTTGTTTACAATTTGAATTTTTATAAAGTATCAAATTATCAATTTCTTGTGTGCTACATTTTATTTCATGTCAAGCTAAGTTGTTAAAAATTCATAAATTTTTTAGTGTCTCTACCTGCCCTAGCATAAAATGGCACAGGCAACAGTGGCAACACGAAGATTTGTTACATCCTCCTTTTGAATTACTGAAATTTTTTAGAAGTGATCCAAGTCAGGTCATTATATCGTAGGTAGTCAAAATTCTTTTAATCGATCTCGTATGTGATGTGCGTAGGCAGGACAAATTGTTGTAAAACTAAAGCGTCTCCAAAGACATGTTATGTTAAAAATTCCGCACTGGTTACTACGTATAGACCATCTCTTCGTAAAGAAAATTTGATCATGCAGTTTTTGCCATCTTTACTCAATGGGTAAGTATTGACCAACATTTGATCATGAATCTTACAAGAAACTTCTTGACGATGCTTATCAACATGTTACTTATTTCGGGCTTTAATATCCTCATGGACTTTTTAGCGTCTTTCCAAAGTTTTGGAGATAGTTTGCAAGTAAGATATAATTTCAAGGGAGACATTTTCAATATCGACGACGCTCCAAAATTATGAAGAATGTTTTGGAAGAGTGAGTAACTCTCTTTCAAATGTTAGAAACGTAAAGTTATAGCCAGTATAAAAAAAGCCAGCAAAATTTACTGTGGTTAATTGGGTTTTAATGTCTATTGGGTCGTTCTTTTGGAATTGTATCCGCATGATATAAACCCATATAACTTTTCTCAAAGTAAAGACAATACCCCACTTGTTGGATTGTTTTAGTAATAAAATCGACAACAGTACCGTTTATTACATAACAAATAGTATCAAAATATGATATAATTTTGTTTATCATACATTGAGCACAGGTGTCAGTTGCGGTTCAGATGACCAGAAAACTCAATTCCACGGCTGACTACAATCTCAAACAAAACAACCAAAGTTTACCTTTACTGATTTGATCAATAAAATCTATAGCCACAATTTTAAACGTTTTTGGTGTTACAGTAAGATTGACTCATAATTCTTCGGCGCGTTCTCACGGAACGGTTAGGGGAAAACTATAGTATATTATATACAATATATCCGAAACTATAAGCTGACAATGAGTAATAACCAGTTGTACTTCATCAACATCACTATCTGGAGAGTAACGGTAAAGTAAATGAACTGGCATTTTATAAGCACGGTCGAAACACCTTCTGGCGTAAAATGTTTTAGGATTTCCGAATTTAATATTCTGGGTAGATCTAGCAGCATCTAGATTACCAAGATGATGGTATTAGTACTGAAAAAGTACTGACAGAGGCTGTGAAAGTAAACAGAAGTAAGTTGTCACAAAAAAACATTTTGTCTCCGGAAAGATATTTTATTTGAATTTCAATCAAAAAGCCTAATAAATAAGGCAACCCGTGAGCAATTATAGGGACATGAGTTATTTGAGGGTCTAATAGTTAGTTCGTTCGAATGATAGCCTTGACGCCATTTAGGTACCCACGGACCTTTGTACAGCAAAGACTGATTCATGTGCTTTACGCTGCGTTGCAATGTAATTCTTTTTTGAAGTCAACATCATGCTACTTTCACGTACGCACTAGAATCACGCTTGCTGATAAAGAGTTTATCCGACTTGACGTTTCATAAAATGAGAGAAGTGATGAAACATTGTTATATAGTCTTGAGCGGGTCTGCAATTTCAAACAGCGCATTTTTTCCATTAGATTGTTTGTACATATAAGCAAAAAAAACTATAAGAATATTATTTATATCTTACACTTTATTTATAAAATTATATTCTATTATCTTGGAAAACTATTTTTGTCTGCACTAAGTAAAACATTGACACATGTATACTTATTACAGCCACCTGTTCTTTGTAATCAAAAGTTTTGTTATTTGATTATAGTTATACATGCAAAACTGTGTAATTAAATACTATGTATATTATGGCTTGATATGAACAAAATGTCTGTGTAGCTTAGATTCAGGAGCAAGGCACTTTGTACTAGTATCCAAGAAAGCAGATTGCACTTTACCATTCATGGTAATGTCTTAAGTAAGTGTCTATAAACAAATAAACAGCATTCTGCCTATCACTAATACTTCTCTGTACCCTTTATCACCACGTAGACACGTTCTTTTTGAGAAGCACTAAGAGATTACCAATTACAAAACGTGTTATTATTAATAAAGTTTATTATTAATAAAATTTTACGAAAAAAAGTATTACCACCTGCATTTTCAAAACCATTGCAACTATCAAAACATTTAACAAAACTGTCAGACTCGTTTTAAATTATTAATAAGACGGGCTTAAAAACTATATAATAATTGTTGAATTGAAGATTTATTTAAGTGACACAATCGACTTACTAAAACGTCAAACTAATTGATCATTGAAATTGATGCTCAAATAAGATAAATAAGTTAATACGTCAAAACAGATTATTGAAGAAACAAGTTCATGTGATTACCACTACGACAAATATATGTTACTGTGGAACAGGTGTAATGACGGGCAAAATAGTATCGAACTAAATGTTACGATAGTTGCGATGACATGTCTAAGTTGAAGAATAAAACGTCCTACACTGTTGACATAGGGTTATTAAGGTAATTAATGTCAGGTGGTTAATGCCGTCAACCAAACGAACAACGGCTGTATTTCTATTATTACTATGGATTCGCTTTAGCGTTTTCACCTGTGCGAACACAAGATAATGTCGACAGCAGTGGTGATTTATTATAATCCAGTATTTGGTAAATTTGTGATACACTTTTGAAAATTTTGCTCATTATGGGGCCGTATTAGACAAATAAACTTGATTTTCTTAAGCATATTAAATAATTCTATTTTATTTTAATATTTGAGTAAATATTTATTTTTTTAATTTATGTTTAAAACTTAAAGAACCAGTCTTAACTTCAAACCTTAGCAGTAAATAGAAAAAAGCTAAAGCATTTTGAGGCACTATTAAAGCAATAAATATGTGCATTTATATGCGTATAGCTTTTTGTTTAAGTATAAATATTTGTGAAATATTTTAAAGTATGCTATTTTTAATATTCTAATAATATACATCAAACAATTGGAAATTGCACTCCTAGAATTTTATATTTACAATATACACCATGTGACACATAATTGTCAGTAAGTGCAAGCTGAAATAAAAGAACAATCGATATAAGTAAATAAAATAAAACTGAATTCTACAAAAACTAAGAAAGTGTCAAAAATCTAAAAAAACTCATGATCTTACATGAATAATGGATAAAATAAGTAATTTTATGGAATAAAAGTGTTCTCCTAATTTAGCAATATACTGGCAAATCTATCAGAAAATATGAAATTTATCAATAATATTCTATCCTTTTAAAAAGGGAATTTTTGTTTGTTTTATTATAAATCATTTTGATTACATTTTAATTATTCTTGAGGACGCGGCTTAAAACCCCAAAAAATTTCTGAATTTAAAAATGTAGCAATAAATTAGACAAACTGTGACGTTTAAGCCCTATACGTTCTCTACAAAATATAAATTTTTAGATTTTGTAAAATTATTTGAAACTCTAGTATTATAAATAGAAGTTTTCTACAAGGCGCTTTTTATATAAAAAAACTCAAGGTTAGACGACCCAATATCACATTCAGGAAATATGGCATCCTGATTTCGTAAATTGATTAACTTGTTCAAAAGTTGTGCTACTTTCTAAATTTTTTAATAAAGTTCAAGCCAATATTTTAAAAGTGCATACTGATCTAAAATCTTTAATAAACACTTCTTATATTTTAGTACATTATATTTCGTTTATCTTTACACAGGTATTTTCTTTAAATTAAAATATACAAACCTCAAGATCAGCAGGTAGGAGAGGTGTATGTAAATGGATCTCGAAAGAGATATAAGATACAGCAATGAATTGCAAAATATGAGAATATAGGCAAAATGGGAGTAATTCAAAAAAGATATAAAAAGGCTAGCACTAAGCATGCGGGTTAGTAACAGCAGGAGAATCTAAGAGGAGAACAAGTTGGTAGATTAAAGAAATTAAAAACACTATTAGTATGAAAAAGATTGCCTGGAAAGTTTACTTACAACAAAGAAATGAAGAAGCCCATGAAAATTATAAAACAGCAAGGCGAATAACAAAAGAGAAAGTTAAAACACCCAAAGCCAAGGAATGCGGAGACTTTGGAAACAAGATGGAAAATGAAAGACGAGTCTTGTTTCTAAAGTTTCATTAAAATTGGTGATAGAAATTTCTAGTGTTCCTTGTTAGACGACCATTGTTTGAATTGAAGACCATCGTTAAACTCTTTAATGGCTTGAGAACGAACTGACTGAGATGCTTGTATGGTTTTATTATATTTTTTATTTTACCGTCTAAAAATAATTTTTTACTTTTTTAAGAATTTTGTATCTACTCATCGTTTTGGCCTAATTATTGTTAATTTTTATATTTTCTTTTACGAGTGTTTTATTAAATATAAAATGTTACGGATATCTGCAGCTATTGTTGCAACAAGGATTTATCATTAATTTTTATGCTTTTAGGTTTACTAGGTAGACTTTTCCGATAGATGTTTATGAATAAATGATAATGGAGAAAAGAAAATAGAACCTTTTGAAACGCTTCTTATATCTACTAATTAACAGTTATTTACCTTCAATCTAGTTGTTTCATTCCAATGATGTTTTTTCATTATTCGAAGACCGTTATACTCTATGTTTACATTTTTTAAGAGACCCAAATATTGTTTGCTATTGACAGAAGCAGTAGACATACATAGGTTAAGTATTAATAATCTAAATATTTTTATTTAAGCAGTTACATACATATAATAAATAGTTTTATTTAAAAAATCGAAAACATTATTTTGTACTATATATTTTATCAAATAACATTATCGACACGTCTGTTGGTGTACTATCTTAAACTTAATTATTTTGAATGGAATTTTATGAAGCACTCTTATTTTTAATATTTACCTAATGACATTGCATATTCAAAGTTTTAGATTATTTTGTGAAATATTATTCTTGCAAAAAATTAATTTTTTTATATCAATAAGAATTGTGGTGTACTTCATTTATTCCTTTTTGCCTATTTAATATGACTTCTGGCATATGACCGCCACGGCTGACTCGGATGTAGTCTAATCTGGAGGTCCAATTTTCGATGACTTTTTCCAACATTTGTGGCCGTACATAGGCAATAACGCGACGAATGTTGTCCTCCAAGTGGTCAATCGTTTCGGGCTTATTGGCGTAGACTAGCGACTTCACATATCCCCACAGAAAATAGTCTAGCGGCGTTAAATCGCACGATCTTGGAGGCCAATTCACGGGTACGAAACGTAAAACTGTGCGGTTACTAAACGTTGCCTTCAATAAATCAATTGTGGCACGAGCTGTGTGACATGTTGCGCCATCTTGTTGAAACCACAGCTCCCTCACATCATGTTTGTTCAATTGATGAACAAAAAAGTCAGTAATCATGGCTCTATAGCGGTCACCATTGACTGTAACATTCTGACCAGTATCGTTTTTAAAGAAGTAAGGACCAATGATTCCACCAGCCCATAAAGCACGCCAAACAGTCAGTTTTTCTGGATGTAACGGTGTTTCAACATACACTTGAGGATTACCATCACTCCAAAGACGGCAGTTTTGTTTATGGACGTATCTATTCAAACAAAAGTGAGCTTCATCGCTAAACAAAATTCGCTTATGAAAATCGGGATCAACGGCAATTTTGTTTTGGGCCCATTCACAGAATCTACGCCTTGCTAGGTGATCGTGTGGCTTCAATTCTTGCACGAGTTGGATTTTGTAAGCACACAAACCAAGATCTTTCCGCAAAATCTTCCATAAAGTGGATGGACACATATCCAATTCCTGTGCACGATGGCGGATAGACTGATTCTGGTCTTCCACTACGCTACGCTCTACAGCAGCAATGACTTCTTCTCTACGCACTGTACGACGTCTCTGTGGATGCGTATTATCATTTAGAGTAAACGTGGTGCGAAAACGTTCCATAGTTAATCGAATTAATTGCTCTGATGGACGATTATATTGACCGTAAAATGGACGTAATGCGCGATACGTATTTCGAACAGAACCACGATTTTCAAAATAAATTTGCACAATTTGGAAGCGTTGTTAAGGCGTCAGTCTATTCATGTTGAAATGCCAAACCAAACTAAACATAAATCACTTGACAGCTGACAAAATGGCCGCCAGTTAAAAAAGTGTTGCCAACTTAGAGTTTTATACCTCTATAAAAAACACCCGTTACAACACATATTTTTTTCCCTACATATATAAAACCTTTTTTAACTTTTGTGTATATTAGGTAAGTCAGGTTGTTATAATAATAAATATTTTGTTGTAAATAGATGTTATTTGTAATTTTTGTATCTCCCGTTTCGTTTTTGTATTTTTTAATATCTATCGTTATATATATTTTACCTCATACAAGGTTTCATTAACATAATTTTTTCTAAACGTACTTGTAATTGAAAGTTGCACATACATATGTCTTTACACTTTTAATGATAAATTAAAAAATTGTAACTAATAACAAAACATATTTGATTTCTTACTGTAACTGCCGTATGTATTCTAAGAAAAACTCTAAGTACATATATCATCTTTTTACTAGCACGTAAAATCATAATTGAACGAAATAATAACTGTAAAATATGTCTTTGACAGAATACTATTAGCTTACATATCTTTCCTTTCTGTTTGCTAGTGAACATAGTCAAAAATAATTATCTATAAATAAAAATAAAAATTGCAATTATTCAAGTTATTTATTATAATGTTTATATTTTGTGATTTACTTGATTTTAAAAAAGATATTTTTGGCGTCCTAAGCTGACAATTTTTCGGCCGCCTTCCCTCAAATTTTTGCAAAATGCGAACGTATAAATTTTAATTGGATTGGATTCTTTTCTGATCGGAAACGTGAAACAGTTTAATTTAGTGCTTATTCACAATTAACGTAAGTATAAGCCGTCATTGAAAAATACGGGATAGGTAAAGTTGAATCAGTGCAAGGCTTATGCGCTCGTTCACAATGCAAATACCTAAAGTTGTAATCGGCTCAACTTTACGTATTTTTTACTTATCTTTGCAGTAGCTTTTAATTTTTTCCTATGTTAGTGTTGGCAGCAGTAACAGAATGTATGTTTTGATTCTAAAATTGCACAACCTAACTTTAGTACTGTCGACATTTTGGCTTTGTTTTTACAACGGATAGGGAACTATTAATTAAGATAGTAAATATGCATCTATTCCTAAACCATAAACGGAATAACACGTACAAAGGCAACCGCGGCCGCCTGGATGGGCAAGAGCGGCCCCGACGTGCGTGCCCGAACGCACGGACCTTGTGTAAATTAAGCGCTCATAGCGCGGCATGTTGAATTTTATTTCGGCAATCTGTGTTTTCTTTCCGTTCAAATGTAAGAAGATATTTATACCTTTACAAAATAATCCCAGATCTTTATTTGCAGTAATAACATGAATATGAGGTATGAGTGTACCTTTGTACAAAGCTTTAGAAAGTAAGTTTCGTTTCGCTAAGCTGACTACATATACCAATTCATTAAGAGCAGTTGTTTTTATGGTATGCGTTTTAACATTAAAATATTCAAGACCCGCCGACTGTAAAATAGATTATATTACCCGTTTATTAAATTAAAGAAATATATAACCTGTAGTTATTTATTAACAATAGTAAAATGTGCGGTAAAAATGCAATGAGTGATAGAATAGTAGGAAGATTAGTTAGTTTAATGAAGGACGAGAAAATATACGTAAGGAGAAACTAAGTAGGCGGTGATCTGTTGTTTCTGATGATATTTGGCGCTGCTAATTAACTAAAAAAATGTGAGAGTAGGTTGTTTACAATTTCGTTTCTATCGAATGAATTTTCCCAAGTTTCAAAACTGACCTTCATGAAATTGTATAGCATCAGATGTTCACAAGCGGCGTCATTTTATTTGTAGGGTGTAAAATCTGGTTTCATGCCACGACAAATGTCTCAATGTTGGTTGAATTTACAAATAGTTTATGCTTTAATTTAATAAATAATCTAAAGAACAATAAACTGTTACTATTTTTTATAGCCAAACGCAATTTACTTTTCGAAGCACTTCGTATGTATTAATAAAATAAATATAAAATCAACTTGTGATGATAAAGCTAAATTAAGAATATTTATTTGTTATCCACACATTACGAACAAAAGAATTTAAAATAATTAATTAGCAATTGAAATTGTTTAGTTTTTGATATCACACGCACATTTATGTAGCTTCAATTCAAAAGAGTTTTTTAAAAATAACCTTTTTTTTCAAATTTTAAATTTGCTTTTAAATTTTATGCTAACATTACAAGTTATAAAAGGAGATAAAGTTCATATTATGCAGCTGTTGCAGGTAGAAACTACAACAATAATTTTTCCACCATCTGTCAAGAGTTAGGAAAGAAATGCTGTTTTTAGCTTCAAAAAAACAATATTAAAAAAATGCCAACATAGTAAATTAAATATACTATCCAAAATTTTGTGGCTTTGCTATAAGGACAACTGTAGTTTAAAAAACTGTTTAATGAACTAACTGTTCGGAAAACATGACAGATCTGAAAATTGAAGCAAGCTGTCGTGTTATAATTCTAATAGGTTTCAGGTGTGTTATCAAAACTATACAATTTGAAATGCTTTCTAGAAAAAACTGAAATAAAAATGCGTAAAACACAGCAGTTATTACCTTTTAATCGACTTAATAATAGTATTGTACCGTAAAATATATTCTTAGTTAGATGTTTCCTTCCTACTCAGGTATTACAGGCGACGTGACTGCCAAATGCAAAATGGAATTCCGACAATAGAGGCATTGGGTGCCATTTCCATTGAAAGAACGAAATTATTCGTCCGGCTTTTTCGCTGCGATTTTCAATCCGCCTTTGCAAACCAGTACACGGAAAGTACATTATTAACCCTAGTTCCGGCTCGTCGTGCTGGGCGGCTTAAAATTTTGTCCTGGGCGCTTTTAAAAAGGAAACTGGATGCGTTGCTTTGGGTTTTTTTTGAAATGCAAACAAATAGTGCGCTTACCATTCTTTTATAACTGTGAGAATTGTGCACAGTTAGTCTGCAATAATAATTTATCATTGTTAATATAAATATTTTCAAACAGAATTTGCAGCATTAAGATGTAAATGATTTATAGGTTTGTGTGTTCCTCTAACTCAGCATATGTACACGTTATGTCAATTATAAAGTTTACTTTAAGTAGTTTTACATTTCCAGCGTAACAAATCATGGGGCAAAATAGTAAAATATGTCACTTTGCACTTAAATACATTTCTGGTTTAACTTATCTGTGATAAGTAAGTTGGTCTTCGCAAAATTGTGTTTTAATGGGTGCGTTTTTCAAAACTTGTTATTAATAAAAATTGTTTATTTTACTAAATGGAGCGTAAATTGATGACACAAATAATAAAACTTATCAAAATATTTTGGTTATTTTATTTTGAAATTACAAAACAACACAATCAAAATCTATTAGAAATATAAAAGCTATATGCTACAAAGAACGATATAAATTTTTAACTTTTACTCAAACACCCGCCATAAGCTTCTACACAATTTCTACTAAAATTTTCGATTAGCTACACTCCACATTTGTTTGAATTCCTGGCTTCTCTTAGCTTCTCGGGTGTTTTCTTAAGTTTCTCTTTGTAATAGCCCAATAATATTCAATAGTACGAATCTCGGGGCAGTTTGGCGGATAATCCTTTTCTTTCAATAAATTAATATTTTTAGAATTCAAAAATTGATGCGTTGCGCTAGAGTAGTGGTCAGATGCTAAGTCTAGCCAAAATAATGGAAGTATGTTATGCTTATAATATACATAGGGTACTAACCGTTTCTGTATGCATTCTTTTTTAAACACTTGCCGTCAATTGTATCAGTTGTAAAATTCGGAGCTTGTAAGACCACAAGAACATATAGCCTCCTATACAAGAGTTTTCTGGGACGCGGTGGCTCAGATGATTCGACCAGTTGACTTTGTCCTCTAGCCGGAGCACGCGAGTTGAGTCTCGCTCAACCCATGGGTGTGTGTGAATGTCCTAACATTAAGCGCATGTTGGTGGTCACAATAAGCCCTTGGCTGCAGTGCCAAAAAGAAAAAACCATTAGTTTTCTTGCCAAATCTATCTATTTTAATTCTTTTTAAATTATTAGATATGTTGTCCCAGAACGGAATTGTGAAATTTAGGCCCTGATAACATACTGCTATATATTTTGACGTATGTTTTGTTATCATTAAGAACACGGCGAATTTTTTATTAATATCTTTATTTAATTAGCAATCAGAATATTAGTACATGCTATGAGCTAATGGTATCTATTAACCAGGTGGGGGTGAGTGACTCCTAGTGGAGTCACTCCAATGTTATTTGGTTAAGTCTTTTGGCCATTTGTTTTTAAGATGTCTAAGGGGAGGATCTTCGTTTAGTGGTGCGGTGGTTTTGTTTAGTTGGAGTTCTAATGTTGATTGGTGTTTAGTGGCGTACTGTTTGATTACCTCACTCACATATGGGATGTTAAGATCTGAGTGGAGTGTTTGGTTGGTCACAAACCATGGAGCTGCTGTCATGTTGCGAATTATTTTGAACTGAAAACTTTGAATAATTTGGACGTTGGATTTACTTGTGCAGCCCCATATTTGGCACCTATATGTCCAGATTGGTCGAATAATAGTCTTGTATAATAGGAGTTTGTTAGCTAGTGATAGCGAAGAGTTTTTCCGATGAGGCAGTACATTTTCGTTAGTCTGATTTTCATTTTCTTTCGTTTCTTAGTGACATGGACTTTCCAAGTTAATCTTCTGTCAGTGTGAAGTCCTACGTATTCTGCTTTGTTTGACTGAGGAATGTGCTTGTTGTTGAGAGTAACTGGTGGGCATTCTTGTTGTTTAGTCGTGAAGGTGACGTTCGTAAATTTGTTCTCGTTTACCTTGATCCTCCATTTAGACAGCCATTGTTTGATTTGGTTTAAATGAGTTTGTAGTACTGCTGAAGCGATCGTAGGATTTTTGTGGCATACCAGAATTGCGGTGTCGTCAGCGAATGTAGCTATTTCCGTATGATCTATTATGGGTATGTCCGAGGTAAATAATAAGTGTAGTATAGGTCCCAGGACACTTCCTCGGATAACTTCTGCCCCTATTTCTTTGATTTGGGATACTTTGTTGCCAATTTTGGTGTGAAAGTTTCTGCATGTAAGGTACAATTGTAGTAATCGGTAGTATTCATGGGCAAGTAGTTTTTATATAGTAGTCTTCTGTGCCACACTTGGTCGAAAGCTTGATTCACGTTTAGGAAGACTGCGGAGCAGAAGCCTTTGTTTTGTAAAGCGGTGGCACTGTTGAGTTGTCGAGTGTTGCTGTCTAAAACCAAACTGGCGATTGGGCAGCCATGTTTCTTGTAACGAGTCTTCATTGATACGCTTTAGCACCATTTTCTCCAGCAACTTGGACAGTACCGGGGGTTAAACTGCTTGGGCGGTTCCCCAGATTTGTGGATAAGAATTATTTGTGCAAATTTGAGTTGTAGTGGCCAGTATGTAAACCTCAGGATTGCGTTAAAAAGGATTTGTAGGAATTTGATTCCGTGGTTAGATAATCGTTTGAGAATTGACGTGGTTATTAGATCTAGATCTGGAGCTTTTTTGGTTTTCAGTCATCTAATCTTGTCTTTGATTTCTTTAGAGGTAATCTTGCGTATTGGTAAAGACGTATGTAGAGATGATTGTAGATCTTCCTCTATTTCCTCGTCTACTTCGTTAGAGTTTGGTTGGAACCCATCTGGCAGGTGGTCTGCGAATGCTTCTGCCTTTTCTTTGTCCGATCTC